>JASDQU010439926.1:0-39079 GCA_032191745.1 Picea mariana | reverse complement strand
AAATTAACAATTTACATAACCATTTGCATAACAAGCTAAATTTACATAACAAATTGCATAACAAGTTAAATTTACATAACAATTTGCATAACAAGTGGAATACCTCGTTCTGATGCTGTCTCCTTTCGCTTGAACCAATCCGCAGCAGCTTGCTCCTTGAGACACCCCAAAACCAACCACCCTACCGACCAGTACGCCTGGCCCTAGGACATCTATGGACGTCCTAGCCCTCCGAGCCCAAAACCCCTCAGCCCCGGTGCACTGTAAATCCCACTGTCAAATTTCACTCTGTTCCCCAATGCTCCCAAAATCTCCTCTCGTAGACTGCATGAATGAATACCCTAAAAATGAATAATAATCCTCCATGGTCCTTCTCCCTCCCTTATGCCTCCTTCACCGCCTTCGCACCTTTACTCCCCACCAAACACCTTATCCATACATTTAATTCTATTTAATGGTCTTATCTTTTACTTAATGTTCCTTTTCGTATGGGTTATGTTATCCCTTATGGGATACGTAACCCTATTTAACCTTATTTTATTTTCCCCCGTTCTTTAATACATAATTAATCAATTACTTAATTAATAATCAATTAATCACTTAACCATTAGTTTAATACTTAATCATTTAATGTCTCATTTAATAATTAATCATTCATTAACCCTTAATCAAGGAGTTAATCATACTTCAGCTAATTATAATCAAAATGATTAATTAATAACGTATAATTAATTAAGGTTATATAATAATTAATTATAATTTAGCTAATGTTTAGGATTATTTATGAAATTATTGATATTAATAAGAAAAGGGTCATTACATTGAAGGAATGGCCCAGGGTGGGGAATGGTCTAGGCTCAACAATTAGGGACAAACATTTCTTAGGGAATATTCATTCTCTCTAGCTTACACTTTGTTTAGTGTCGGAGAAATTGCTCAGGGTGAGGAATGGTCCAGGCTCAGAAATCATAAAAAACATTCTTCCTTGTTTGAGAAGAATAAGGAAGATAACCCATTATTTATGTCCTACTCTGAGGGTAGATATTATTTCAGATCTCACAGATGTGAGTGAAAGATTGGCCTAAATGATTTGGTTTATATCATAACATTGTTTCTGTGCAAGTTGATATCAGATGATTGCTATGAATAATGTATGACAGTATATGTATACTACTGTGGTGGATGTTTTCCATTGTTCATGACTATATGTTACTGATCAAGTACTTGTTTGCTACTTGGTGTGGTAGTGTACCACTGGATTGTAGTTATGTACTACTATGGATAGACACATTTGTTTTCTATTTTCATTTCGATTTCCTTGAAGACTATCAACGATATTGGAAATGATTATCAATTAGATGGATAATCAAAGGACAGAGATTTCCTAGACAGAAAATGGTTCAGAACATTTACTCTTCTAAGACATATGTCTAGATTAGAATAATGGCTCTTGTGTGAGTGAATTTTCCAGCATCATGACTGATTACTCAAATAGAGTATGGTTTCAAGAGATGATGCAGCTAATGACACCAATGGTGATTATGGTGCTCATGATTTAGTCATGAGAAAGTCTATACAACTATGTTGGTGCTACTGGGTGAATGGAATGTTTTGTGCTCAATACCATTACCTATAATAACTCCCTAGCTAGGATGGAGTGTTGATATTATGGTAGCTGCAGGAGGTATTTACCTCCACATGTAGACCTAATGAGAATAGAATATTATGAGAAGCAATAAGAAACCCTAATGAGTTGGCTAATAACCCTAGAAGACATGTCGGCTCAAGAAGATAACTTGTATTAGGTTATTAGCCTCCAAGAGAAGAAGTCGACCGAAAGAATTAATATATATTGAATAGACAGATACCCAGAATGAGAATTCAACCCAGGAAGTTAGCCAGAATTAGTATAAATACAGGAGGCTAGTTCTCATTCTGGCAGGCAGTCTCAGAATTGCAGAGAAACACTTGTGCGCACTGCAGTGCCTAGTTTTGTGCATAGGTTTGGAGGAGAGATGTCAGTGTAGTTGTTGCAGCTAGCAGTTACGTTTTGGCTTGGAATATCTCTTGGATAGGGTTTGGACTATCTGATCAACTCTTTTTGATGCACTATCCTTGGGGAAAGATGCGCTACCCTTTGTTTGGATATCTAGCCTAGGGTTTCCTTCTGGAATGATTCTCTGTCAAGGTTAAGGTGCTCGGAAGCTGTCTTCAGCCTATGGTTCAGTGACAATAGTATTTTCAATGGTAAAATGAGCACATCCATTCATATTCTAACACTTTGGAACTATTAGAATGCACAAAATGGAGATAATCCTTATTTTTAATTTCATTATATTATACATATATAAATACATGAGGTTGACCTTTGGATTTGTATTCCAAGAGGTCTCTTGGATGCCAAATGATAGTTCCTATCACTTGAAATTTCATATTACTTCACAAGTGACTAATATCATAACCATAATGGATTTGTTTTCTAGCATTCCCCCCTTAATCCAAAGGGGTGTATGTGAGTCCAAGAAGAGAGTTGAAATTCGGAAGTGGAAAACTAAAATGTGGAAGTGGATGGTTGACAATTGTTGAATGTGATCTTTGAATATGGTGGTTTCAATATAACCAAAAACCAAGTGAGTTGCAAAAGTTGATGTTTTATAATAAATGGTTGTGAATTTTGTGGTTTTAAGGAGGACCAATGATTCGTATTATTTTCGGCACGAAATGAGAACGAAGATATAATAAAGAAATGCACAGTGATATCACAGATATTCAATAATATAACAGAAATGTATCAGAGATGCAACAATAAACATAGATATATATTAATACATGATTTCTATTAATCAAAGAAATGTACAAAGACTGTAAAAATACAGAGTGAAAGACTCACTAAAATGGTGGCAGCTTATCTCTGAGAAGAGATGTGACGGCTACTTGCATTCGCAAGATGATGATTACAATGAGGCTATGAAGGCATTTTTACAATAAGCAGGAATGACAAAAACCATAGGCATCAAAAACCCTAACCCTAGGAGATAAAACACTAAAAGTCATGTGGGCCCCATTTGGGTAAGTTAGTACATCAAGTTCCTGAGGTCGTAACTTTTGCATACGATCTCTATTTTAGGTGTGTAATAGCTCGTTGGAAAGGTATCATCAAGGAGATTAATTTTGGGGATAAATCATTCCTTTGGATATAAATGAGAACCTATATCTCTAAAAACCTTCATTTAGGGCCTCAAAATGGCCCTAGAAGTTAAAACCTGCTAAAAATAGTAAATTGCCAAAATTGCCAGAAAATTGTTTTGAGCCAGTTGGAAAAGGTGGGTGGCCACCGATATCCACTTGGATCAATCCTCCCTCTTTAATAAGAAATGGTATCCATTGTGTTGATTTCTCTGGGGAGAGGGAAAAACATTTGTTGAATCTACATCTTGGTGAGTTGCTTGTCTTGTTGGAGATGTCGCACTGCTCAGTTTGTGGAAGTCTGTCACGAACATGTTGAGGTTGAGTCTATTAAACAAGTCGATATACATGAGAAGACGGTGTGCAGAAGGAACATTTGCACTTTTCTGCAACCTTGTCGATCTACTTCTATTGGATAGAAGGTGCTTGGGGCAAGGCTATAGTGCTTGCACTGTCCTTTTGTTCTCCTTTTGAACAGATTTTGAAGAAGCTGAATTTTGCAGTATGAGATACTACCTTGCAACATGTTTTAGGTGGAATAGTAGTTGTAACCACATATAGTATTCTGTAGATATGACCCCCCAAAGTAACAATGACACTATAGGGTCAAGACTCATAAAAAACATGGCGTATCCACATATATGGTTGGCCCAAGAGCACATCACAGACATCCAGTGGGGAAACATCACATAATACCTCATCCTTGAAGGGTTGGATGTCATATGATAATCGAAAACTATTGGCTGACATGAAGATCTCATCCTTGGCGAAGTCACCCGATGTTGTATGGCTGCAGGTGTGGTGTTGTCGACAATCCCAACTGTTTGATGACCTATGCTGAGATGAGGTTCTTCTGGCTTCCACTATCAACAATAAAATGCAGTGGAAATGAAAAAGGCGCTCCCCCTCTTCAGGATCAGTTGGTTCTTCTGGTTGAAATGTTGTAGTCACGAAAATAATAGTGGGGTCTACGTCAATGATTTGTCCTTTACCAATATTTTTAGATTCAGATTATGAATCAGGGTTAGGCTCCTTGTCTTTGATCTCGGCTACCAATGAATGTTTTGAGCGACATTCATCAGTGTTGTGCCAGGGGATTTTGTGGAAATTACACCATTTTCTGGTGTCCTTCTTTGTCTTCCCGTGACCCTTCTTTTCGTGTTTCTTAGACTGGTTTTTGGGAGATTGTTTGTTAGGGTCATCTTTGTCATACTTTGGTTGTTGGTGATTTGCAGAAACAAACTCTCATTTGTTCTGGTGATTAAATTTCTTATCAATTTTAACAGCATATCGATAAGCAACACCTGGTGATGAGATGTCCAGAAAATCCATTTCAGTTTGGATGTATCTATGTAGAGCCCCATGGTATTTCAGAACCAAATGTCGCTTAGAGTCCTTGATACCCAACTTAGTGCGCAAGGTATGAAAGGTATTGTTTATCTCTAGAACTTCTTGACCCCTCTCTTTCCATAGTTTGGTCCATCTCATGTACTGGTCCTCATAGTTGCCAACAGGGTAATATTGTTCCTTTACCGTATCCACAAAATTTCCCAAGTGGGATCAACCCCATATATTCCAGAATCCTCTGTGGAACTTTTCTCCTAGTAAGTTTCCCACCAATGTTTGACATGAGGGAGAGCTTTAAGGAGTGTGAAGGTGATCTTTTCTTTGTCGGAAAATTTGTGAACGGAGAAATAACCTTCTAGTAGAGTTAACCATTTTTCTAGGGCTTCTGTATCTATCTATCCTTCAAATACAGGAATATCGAAATTAACTTGTAGCTTGAAAGGTGAGGTGCCTCCAAAGTGGCTGCTTGATGAATATGCACCTGCTATTATCAGAAGACGTTGAAGGATGTGGGAAAAATTCTCCATCATTCCGTCACTCTGTCGCGTGAGAGCTTGCTCAAGCAACAGATTGACAGGATCATTTTCTCCATCATTTTTATTTTCTTCCGCCATTGAGGGTTTATTGAGTGTGCAAGAGAGATTTTATTCAAGAGAGAAAATATCGAGACCCAACTTGCTATACTCGAACCTCGTCGGGGACATGCACTGAAAAAAATGATCAAGAGCATCCTGCTCTGATACCATTGATCTGGATTATTTTCGGTATGAAATGAGAATGGAGATATAATAAAGAAATGCAGAGAGATATCACAGATATTCAATAATATAATAAAAATGTATCATAGATGCAACCATAAACACATATATATAGTAATACACGATTTCTATTAATCAAAGAAATGTACAGAGACCGTAAAAATACAGAGTGAAAGACTTTCTAAAATGGTGACAGCTTATCTCTGAGAAGAGATGTGACGGCTACTCGCATTCGCAATAAGATGATTAAAATGAGACTATGAAGGCCTTTTTATAATAAGCAGAAATTCCAAAAACCCTAGGCATCAAAAAACCTAACCCTAGGAGATCAAACGCCAAAAGTCATGTGGGCCCCGTTTGGGTAAGTTAATACATCAACTTCCCAGGGTCGTAACTTTTGCATATGATCTCTGTTTTAGGCGTGTAATAGCTCGTTGGAAAGTGTAGTTGAGGAGATTCATTTTGGGGGATCAATCATGCCTTTATATATCATTAATAACCTCAATCTTTAAAAAACTTCATTTAGGGCCTCAAAATGGCCCCGGAAGTTAAAACTTGCTAAAAATAGTAAATTGCCAAAATTACCAGAAAACTATTTTGAGCCAGTTGGAAAAGGTGGGTGGCCACCGATATCCACTTGGATCAACCAAAAAATATATAACTTGTCTCTAAGGATCAATGGTTCTTGGAACATTTCCTAATTTAGCTAGAAGCTTATGCCATTAGCTAATTGGAAGTTCTCTCGAATGGAGGTTTAAATATGACCATGAACTTTTTTCTAGAAGAAGTCGTAAGTCTTCTACTAAATGGAGGTTTAAGGAAAATCACAAACCAATATGGTGGCTTTGGGATGATGACAAACCAAATCACGCTCACTTGTTACTTCTCAATTGATAAGACTTTGAAACTTGAAGCTTTACTATTAATCATTGATATTATCACCCCTGTCAGGTACAAGGTGAGAACATGAAAATGTTTCCACTACAAGATGTGTCATACTAAAGAATGGATTCTACGGTATGAATGATATATCTTCTTGATTGTTGATGACCATTGCCAAGAATTGATCCAGCCATAGTGGTTCCTTACTCTTGCATATTTCTTGCATTTGGAACATCAATTTGAAGGATGATTATGATTTCCACAATGCTCACAGGGATGGAGATTATAAAACTAATCTTCCACATAGACAACTCGATGACAATGTTGGCATTTCATAATCTACTCTTGAACTAGAGTAGTGGAATGTGAAATTTCTTGAAGCAATCCAACACTTTGGAACTGGATCGGTTTGGTATAATCCAAAATATGAAAGGAAACTACCTTTTCATATATGATACCTATTCTATGCTTATTGGATTTGATTTCTTTCCAAGGTATTATGATTGGCTTGGAAAGATAAATTTGAAATTGTCCATGCACATCTTCATATTTATTTGCATATGTATTCGAATTTGGCTCACTAAGTTGATCCTACGCTAGTTGTTCATATGCATCATCATCATCTTCTTCTTCGAAAAGAGGATTGTTCTGAGAAATAATTATTTCAAAATGTCAAAGATTATTTTTTTCAAGTTCACCATGAAGAAGTTGAGTCTGAGTTTGAAGTAGTTATGCTTTGGCTTGTGAAACTTTCAAACAAGTTAGAAAAAACTGAAGAGTTTCTTTGTCATTTGTGACCATATTGTTGTCAATTGAGAGCATTAGATGTTGATTAATTGGGTTGGTTGTCATTGATGTCAACTCTTGAAGAAAGCCCGGTAGATAATTCTGGTAGCACAAAGGTTTGGGTAATGTACCCAAGTTTGTTTGATGGATAATGGTATGATTTTTGAGATGTTTGCAGGTAATACTATTCCATATGAATATTACATGTCATGCCATTTTCGTTGGTATGTGGAACGTCACATAACTCCTCACGATTAGAGAGTTACAGCCATGTGAAGTTGGAGAACCCTCATAAGTCATCTAGAAGCCCCTAAAAGTCAAAGTGTTTGCAAAATAAATTATTTAAATAATAAAGTTAATGGAGAACTCCCTAAAATAAGGAAAGTGGAATGCTACATGAAAGTATAAATAAGAGGCAAGTCTCTCTCATTTAATCACACTTGAACACAATGAATATATTTTGTTGTGTAAGGCTTATTGCAAGTACTCATTGATACATCTGAAGTTGTGAAAGTATGAAGTAGTATGAAGGGTTGGCGATGAAAGTTTTGGAATTACAACGAATACAAAAAAACCTTAATTTATGATGCGTACGTGAGCTGACAGTGTACTAGGGTGTGTACGTCCATGGTATGGTAGTGTATTAGGGTGCGTACATGTTGGTAAAGCCATGGAAACTTGAGAAGATGAAGATGCATAGGTTCTAGATTCTGAGATCAAGCTCCCAGGAACGTCTATAGGGATCAGATACATCAGATCTATCCATTGGTTCAAAATTTATGTATTATTTATATGAATAGTTGGATTTTGATGTATGCATGAGAAATGGTTATGGAGATTTGAGGATTCTCCTTAAAGAGACTAGTGGTTGCATGGGATATTCTGTATAAGTCATATCTACATAAATATAGTGATGGTATATGGTTGAGAGATTTTGTTTGTGAAGTGGTTCATGTATTGAGAGGATGAATATCAGAAATGGTTTGATGAATATATCATGTGAGGGTTATTATATTTGTTCATGATTACACACACCTATATGGCACATGACTAGAGAGAGATATATATGCTTTGGGTAAAGGATATGTATGAGGATTCATGCACATGGTAAAGTTATAGTCTGGATATAGTGACAGGTTGGAGATCTATGTGAAAGAATTTGCAGAGGGTCAGAAGTGTTCATAATAAAGAAAAGCCTAGTTTTCAGAAGGCATACACAGGTTGCATAACAGTTTGGTCACATACATACGTGGGTTGCATAACATATAGGGTGAGTACATACATAGCCTACAAAAATACAGGTTGCATATATGTTGTATTTGGTTGATGCATGTTCATTTTAGGTACAGATTGATTGCAGGGAAGTTGTATAGGTTGGCTACAGGTCAGTGGTACAGGTTGGCACAATTGTACAACAGTATATCTCACAGTGATAGTGTGATAGTGGCTCCATAATTCTACTTATATGTCAGGGTGGTTGGATGGGGCAAGGATAGGTGGTTGTATCCAACTTCTGGTTGTAGATGGAGAACATAGGGGTTTGTAGCCTCTTTTTGGTTGTATCCAGAGAATTGGGGAGTTGGATATTCCCTCATGTTGTAGCCTGAGAAACTAGGGGGTTGGAGCCTCCTTCTAGTTTCAACTGGAAAACAAAGGAATTTGGTGCTTCCAATGAATGTAATTCTTCAATACACATAAGAAAAATAATTGTGTGGTTTTCTCCACTTTGGGTTTCCACGTAAAAACACTGGTGTATTGTTTATTTGTATGATTTTTCATTTGTTCATTGTTTATTTACTCTGCAAATATTGGATGATAATGCTACATTGATATAACACTTTCATTATATAGTTAAAAAGGATTAAATTTCTCTATTACTGATTCACCCCCCCTTTCAAAATTCAACAATTGGTATCAGATCAGGTTCCTTCCAAAATCAGTTTAACCACTGAAAGGTAGATCATGGATAGAAACAACATGTATAAAAATGGAATACCACAGTTTGATGGACATAAGTATGCATTTTGGAGCATAAGGATGAAGACATATATACAGGCAGAGGGATTTGAAATTTGGAAATCAATTGTAGATGGATACATAGCACCAATAGTTCCACCGACAAATGACAAAGCAATGAAACTCAGTCACAATAATTCCAAAGCCAAAAATGCACTTCTAAATGGTATTGGAGAATTGGCATTCACCAAAGTTGCACATTGTAAATCCGCTGAAGAGATTTGGGAAAAACTTCAAAATATTTATGAAGGAGATTCAAAATTCAAAGAAGCATAGCTTCAAACTTACAGAGTTCAGTTCGAACAAATAAATATGAAGTAATGTGAGAATATTGTAGCTTAAGTTTTACGAGTCGATGAAACATTAAATGCAATCATGGGATTGGGAGAATAAATCAAAGAATCTGTAATTATTCAAAAGGTACTAAGATCTCTTCCTATGAGATTTGACCCTAATATATCAGCACTAGAAGAAAGAGTAGATCTAAACTCAATAAGCATGGACGAACTACATAGAATATTCACAACATATGAAATGAGAACTGAATAGGAAAATCCATATATAAAAGAAGAAGCCTTCAAAGAATCCAAAAGATCAAATAAAAAGGTAAAGAAAAAAGAAAAATAACATAGCAACAACAATGACATTTCAGACAATGATGAAGAAGCAACCAACTTTGTTAGAAGATTGAACAAGAGAACCAACGTAAGGTATAGAGGTAAGCTTCATTTGATTTGTTTTAATTGTGATGGTATTGGTAATTTTGCTAACAAATGTACTCATAAGAAAAAGAGAAATGATGAAGGTTACTCAAATAGAAAACAAACATATAAAGGTAAAATAACCACAAAGAAAGTTTTCAAAAAAAAATTATGTACCAAAGAAGACATCTCATCATCAGATAAATATGAAGTTAGTGACAATGAGACAAAAAGAGTTCTATTCATGGCAGTAGAATAATATGATAAAGAAGACTCCAAAGAAGAATATTAAGAGGTCGAAGAAAAATATGAAGAGGCAAAAGTTGACTACCAAGAATAATTATTGTGTGCCATAGAAGTTATCAGAGGAGAAAACAATAAAAACAAGAAACTACAAGCGAAACTAGACAATAAAGAAGGCACTTATGAACTAGAACAAATCATCACAAATTTGAAGGTTCAAATTGAAGAAGATAAAAGATTTGAATAAGCACTCAAAGAACAGCTAGAAGGAAGAGACATGATCATTGTAGATTTGGAAGCATATATTTTCACATTAAGAAAGTGTCTTCAAAAGAAAAATATGAAGAACAACTCAAATGCTTTGAATGACATTATCAGCAGTCAAAAACCTCATCATGACAAATCAAAACTTGCATACAATCATACAGAAAATGGATGAAGCTCCAGAACAACAAAACAAGAAACATATCTAAAAATCTATGTAGAAACAATCAAAGGGGATAGGAAGGTCTACAAAGAAAATTATATGGACACTCCTCCACCGAGAATATTCAGATTTCAGAATCAACGACTGACATAAATAGATAAGCCTCAAGAAGAAGAAGGATTCATAAAAGTACTTCCTTTCATAAGATATTCAATTCCTAGGTATCAAACTATATGTGTTGGTTTATGTTATGCATGTAGTAACTTTGGACATAAAGCTATGAATTACAGAGCTAACAATAGGAACATAAACAACTTTGAAAGTTATACACAAAAGGTTATCAAGAAGGCCTAGTGAAACATAGAGAAGAAGTTACAATAGGTTTGAATCTTTGAGAACTGAAGTGGAATGCTACAAATGTAACAACTTTGGACACATGGACAAATATTGAAGAATGACAATCCCTCCTAGAGAACCACAACATAACAACAATAGTCACAGACAGGAACCTTAGAAAAGGACATGGATAAGAAAGTAGAATCAGTATAGTAATGAAGAATGCACACTTGCTCTACAAGCTAAGAAGAAGAAACATGGTTAGTATGTTGATAGTGGTTTTTCAAAAAACATGACAGGTGATAGAGACGAGTTTCTTACATTAAGAAAGGAAAGAGATGGATCAGTCTCCTTCGGAAATGAAGATTAGACTAAAATAATTGGAAAAGGCACAATCAAAATTGGGAACAATAATACCAAGGCATAAAATGTTCTACTAGGAGAAGATATGAAACATAATATTTTGAGTGTGAGTCAAATGTGTGACCAAGGTCATAAAGTTAATTGCAATTCACAAAAGTGTGAGATAAGAAAATAAGGTTTAGGAAAATTGACTGCAACAACTACGAGAACTTCAAGCAACATATATGTATTAAGTGAAATTGGAAATGAAAAGTGTTTCCTAGGAAAGGAAGATGAAAGTTGGCTATGGCACAAAATAATGGGTCACATACATTTTGATAACCTTGTCAAAGTCAACAAAAGGGAAGCAGTTAGAGAAATGCCCTAGATCATGAAACCAACCAACACTTTATGCAAGCATTGTCAACAAGGAAAGAAAACAAAGATCAAGTTCAAATCAAAGGAATATTCAATGACAAGACCACTAGAAATTGTGCATTTTAACCTAGTTGGAACAACTAAAACAAAGTGTTTAAAAGGTGAGGAATAATTTATGTTATTAGTTGATGATTATACAAGAATGATTGCAATTTGCTTTCTCAGGAATAAGTCAGAATCTTTTGAAAACTTCAAGGTCTACAAGGAAATGTTCAAAAATGAAATGGATTCAAAAATAAAATTCTTGAGAGATAATAATGGAGGAGAGTTCACTTCAAAGGAATTTATGGACTATTGCAGCAGGCATGGAATAAAAAGGAAATTCTCCGTTGCTAGGACACCTCAACATAATGTAGTTGTTGAAATAAAGAACATGAAAGTACATGAAATGGCTCAAACAATGTTAATGGATTCCAAATTGATAGATATCGTTTGGACACAAGAAGTGCATACAATAGTTCACATTCAAAAAAATGTAATGCTCAGTAACAATGCTAACAAACTTCCCTATGATTTATGGAAAGGAAGACCAACAAATGTGAAGCACTTCATAGTTTTTTGAAGAAAATGCTACATCAAAAGAGAATATGGAAGAATGGGAAAGTTTGACTCTCGTGTGGACAAAGGAGTACTTGTTGGTTACTCAAGTACAAGGAAAGCATACAAGTGTTACAAACTAATGTTGAACAAATTTGTGGAAATCATTAATGTAATAATTGATGAAACAGGTAGACAAGAATTAAAGGAAGAAAAAAATGAATCAATGGAACAAATTTACAAAGAAGAAGTAGAAGATGAAAAAGAAGTAGAAGGGGAAGATGAAGAGAATCTGAAAAAAGTAGAAGAGCAAGTTCAGAAAATGCCTCCAAAGACACCTAGTAGACGAGTATAGAAGAATCATCCTTTAGATTAGATTATTGGAAACAAAGATGCAGGAGTTGAGACTAGAAGAAGAATTTGTTCACCAGAAAAAATGTACCTAGAACTCTCATCTATGGTTGAACCAAACTGTTTTGAACAGGGTAGAAAGGATGAATTTTGGAATAAGGCCATGGATGAAGAATTGGATCAAATAGAGAAAAATGACTCTTGGGAATTGGTTTCAAGAGCAAATAATAAGAATTTGATTGGCACAAAGTGGGTATTCAAAAACAAATTAAATGAATATGGATAGGTTATAAGGAATAAAGATAGATTGGTATGTAAAGGATATGCACAGGTTGAAGGAATTGACTTTGAAGAGACATTTTCTCCAGTTGCTAGAATGGAAGAAATCCAATTTCTCCTAGCTTATGCTTGATCCAAGAATATTAAAGTGTATCAGATGGATGTGAAATCAGATTTTCTGAATGGCGAACTTGAAGAATAAGTCTATATTGAACAACCAGAAGGATTTCAGTTGTCATAGAACGTATATTATGTGTGTAAATTGAATAAGGTCTTATATGGTCTAAAACAGGCTCCTAGAGCATGGTAATCTAGAAAGGATAAATATCTACACAGGCATGGTTCATAAAAAGAATTGCATAAAACAACCTCTACATAAAGATAACTCAATATAATATTTTATTAATTGAAGTTTATGTTGATGATATTATTTTTGGAAGTACTGATGACAGTTTAAGCCAAAAATTTACAAAGGATATGCAAAATGAATTTGAAATGTCATTACTTGGAGAACTATCATTCTTTTTGGGTCTTCATATACATCAAACTATTGGCCCTTGGTTATGGAAGTAAGATATTATTAAGGTAGAAAAGGTGAAATTCGAACTGTGTGGAAGACACACTGAGTGTTACTTGGTCGAAGTGAGAAAAAGAGAAGAAAAGACGGAGCGAAGTAAAAGGAAAAAAGTTGTTGGACGAGGAGATCGAGGATGACAAATCAACAAGGAAGACAGATCGTGGATAACTCAACAAGAGGAAAAATCCACCATTGGATGCTTTGGAGCATTGCACAAGAAGGAAGGAAAGACAGGTTGGCAAAGCCTTGAAAACATGGGTCAATTTGACCTAGGGTTTTTGAAACCTAGAGTTTTGGTATCTAGACACCTAGGTTTTGGCCTAAGGTTGTCAATGAATGAATGTAATGTATAAATAATAACCTATATGAGGGAAGAGGGTTCGTTCCAGTTTTTTTTATTGGCATGAGTGATTATTGTGTGTGAGAGAGAAGTGATAAGTTTAAGAGCCTTATGGTATTGTAATATCTTCAGCTGGGTGCGGAGATCAAGTCCTCCAGCTAGGTACGCAGGAAGGGGAGAGATAGAGAGAAGAAGAAAGAAGATCTACTAGCTAAGAGTGCAGACAAGAACTGTATGCTTCATCTTAATATATTATAAAGCACACTTATGTGAATGTAGCCCTAGAGAGAGGGTGAACCACATATATTTTGTGTTGTGTGTGATTGATTCTCTGTTCTTTATCAATTGGTATAATGTTACTGCATTACTGTGTTAGATATGATAGATAGTTGTGTGAAATATATTTGAGATAATAAGTGATATATAATTGTTGTGTTGTTCTTGTATTGGATCCACTTGATATCCCCTTGGTTGTAGACATCTTTGTCCTACAACCCCCCCATAGCTACTTCAGGTGAGACTACATTTGCTTTGTAGGTGTTTCCAAAAGGACTAGTAGTTAGGGCTTATTGGTGTGCTCTTGGAGTTGAAACCTGGGTCTGCCCTTGTGCCCAAAAATGCTTCTATTGTCGAGACAAGAATATTCTTGAGGGAATGTCAAGGTGGTTTCCATCTAAGACAGAGATTTAGAAGTGGATAGAAGATCAATAAAAGGACCTCATTGAAGCCTAGAACATGAACCCTAGTCTGAGTATAGAGGATTGGTTGGAGAGATATATCTTTACTGATATACACAAAATTTTCTTTGGAGGAATCCATCAGGATCTATACAAGTGGCTAGCTAGGTTAGAAGATACCCAATTTGAGATTAGATCTAGGCCACCTATGGTCTGGACATCGACACTAATTAAGAAGGTCAAGAGAGTTGATAATGTGGTGTCAAGAGAAGTAGATCATTGGTTTGATAGTACCATTGGAGAGTTAATCACCGAGTTTGTTGTTGACATAGTAGAGTCATATATCCAAGCAGAGAGATATTTCTTTAAGGGACCTAGAGGGAAATTTTTACATTTTCTGAAGTTGAGGATCAAGATGTTATTGCATGAGAAGAACATCTTGTACATATAGTAGTTGAGTGTATTCGAAAAAGCTAATGTTCAAGAATTCAGAAAACGACATAGAGGTTGGACATACACATAGTGGGAGAGTGTTCAAAGAAGTTTCTCTCGTGAACCTATTTAAGAAGAACTATGGGGACGAGGGTTTCTATAGTGGAGAAGAGGAAGATCTAATAGATGAGGAGCATCCAAAGGAAGGGAAAATTGAAGAACCTTGTTGAGAAAAAAAAGAAGCTTCAGGAACTGCACCGACTATCGAAGTAAATACTATTAATCCTATTGTTGTTTCAACAACATTAAGTAATCAGAGTCACCAGAGCACTCAGAGCACTGTCACTAGTATTCCACCACATAATCAGTCCAGAAACGTAGGAATATCTATGGTAGATGAGATGAGGTTACCCACCTTTAGAGGATATGGATCTGAAGACCCTAAACAACAATGGTTTCTCTATAAAGCTGTGTGGAGTATTAAGAATATCACCGACGAAGATGTCAAACAAGCTCATCTCAGTACCACCCTAAGAGATTGCACACTGAGCTGGTACATGAAATTTGTTCAAGGCGCTACACCTAAATTGTTGAATTCCATTAAGACTTCACTAATTGTTGAATTCAAGAAACCTAAGTTAGAATTGCAGTGCATTATAAAACTGAAAGAAATCAAGCAGAGAATAGTTGAACCAGTATGGGAGTTCAATTAGAGATTCAAGACCTTGATAGGCCATCTGAGTTTTCAAATCCTAGATGAGCCGAACAAGGAATGGTTCATTGTTTCCCTCTTACCACACATCAGAGTTACTCTGATGCAACAAAAGATTTCTTTGCAGGCCAAGGCTCTAGAGATCGCCATGAAATTAGAATCAACCCCTATGGGAGAATCCAACTCAGGTATGAGTCAAATCTTGAGTCAGCTAACTATTTTGTCTCTGCAGGTCAAAGATGTGAAGAAAGACAAGGGAAACGATAAAATAGAAGACATTTGGTGTGTCATATACATATCAAAAGGCCATGACAAGGATCATTGTCCCCTATTCCATGAATACTTGGAATCTAGAGCTCTGAGCCCTTTGAAGCAAGTCACCCTACCCTGGTGCGAGGTATGCAGAAACAAACATCGCCCTGGTGAGTGTTACTACATGCAAAAATATGTTCAGACACCCACAAATTTTTATTGCATGTTCTGTAAGTCCATGGGACATGATGATAAGGATTGTAGGGCTTATGATCTCATGCATGAAAGGTTAAGGGATATATACAAAATTCAAGGCAAAGTACAATAAGAAGGAAACATTACATAGCATAACTCCCCTGCGAGAGGAAACTTTAACCCTCAGGGTGGATTCTGAGGAAGAGGAAGAAGAGGAGGTATGGGTCGAGGAAAGATAATCTATTATAACTGCACACAACCATGACACTTGGAAAGGGAATGTCATAACCCTTGTACCACTTGCAGCTATTGAAACTCCTTCGAGCATGTTATCGAGGAATGTCTAGCATGGTTGGCTAAACTTCAAGAGAAACAGGGACCTCATCAGAACCTGTAGATACAATTGATCAAAGCAAAACCTCATGAAGAAGACCCTAGATTCATTTTTATCACTAGAGGAGGCATTGTTAGAGGAGAAGACAGAATGACCCAAGGAAAGACTACAAAAGAATCAGGAATCAGAAAAGCTGCAAAGAAGACACAAACTTTTGATGCAAAGAAAGGAAAACAAATGTTTGACGAGGCAAGAAGAGAATTCAAGGGAGACCAAGGTTCTTCATCAAAGACACAACCAGAAGTAAGAGAATGTTGAATGCCCCTAGAATTTGATCAATCTGCTTTGCCCAGAGATGGAAAAGAGGCAAGTAAACTTGTCAGTTTCTTGTATACATTTATAGAGATGATTAAACATGAGAAAGCTATACAAGAATTGAAAATTTTGGTCAGACAGTCTGAGATAAGTAGGGTAGATCTTTTACTAAATAAAGTAGTACATCAACTATCCAAGAAGAGAAGGAAGAATAAGGAACTACACCTGAATGCTCAGATTGGAGAATATGATATAGACTATGTGGTCCTCGACTTAGGGTCGGAGGTCAATGTCATGACGAAGAAAACCTAGGCACTGATGGGAAAACCTAAGTTGATCTATTCCCCTATCAGGATTAGGATGGATAAACAGAAGGCAGTAAGCCCCTTTGGCATATTGGAACATGTCCCTGTGGACATCGAAGGAGTAAGAACGTTTCTAGACTTTGAGGTAATTGAGATAGTTGATGATAGTTGTTCTTACCTTGTGTTGTTAGGAATTGATTAGGATTTCAATAATTCCACTTTGGTCGATTTAAATAAAATATGAATGATGTTTGAAGTAGATGGCCTTAGGGTCATCACACCTTTAGATCCTGATGAAGGTCAGTGATAAACTGAGCACATCAGAGAATAAGACCACGCCTATGAACTGGAAAACATGTACAAATTAATAGCCAGACAACACTTGATTACATTAATCCTATGATGGATGGAAATTTGAGCTGGCAAAGTGAAAACACATGTTCATTAGATTCATAAGAAGCATTAGAAAATTGGAAAAACAAAATGTACGAAGTATCTACAAGAAGATGCACTAGATTAACCAGAGAAGTGTGCTGGATCAACACCACAGTAAGTAACTTACCCACCTTTGATGGTATAAATCCTTTAGAAACCTTCTTGTCGGACTTTGAAGAAAGTGTACCAACAAAAAAATTATTGTTGGAAATGGATGAGGCCTTGAAAGAAACACTAGCAAGATGGTGGGGGACACACAAAAACAACATTACAAAATGGGTACAATGTCGTACCTTGATGACTGCGCGGTTCTCAGCACAAGTAAAATGCTGTGAAGTTTGGTATATAGGTCTAAGTTGTCCAAAGGACCATGTGTGAAGTTGCGAGGAAGCTTGGAGCAACATTCCTCAAGAGAAATGGGTGCACAAATTCATTAACACACTGGACACAAACCCTATCAACTGGTACCTTCAAGCAGAGTTGTGCCTCATCACTATAGATTGGGAAGGTATGACTCATAATTTTGTAACTTTCTTCTTATTTGAAAGTCAATATCCTACAGTAGATCAAGCATTACAGGGTGTAAGACAAAAAGTGTTCGAGGAGTCACCTAGTCTTCCTTTGGAATGAGAAGAGGATAAATGGACTACGCCTCTCCAGAAGCTGCAGGGCTGTTACAACATCAATGCTAATGAAGACGATGATACTAAGAAGGTTAACATCGCAGAAACAAAAGGCCAGAGAGATGTGGAAGGACCATGATTTAAGATAACATTTATTGGATAGATGATCAAGATCAAGAAAGACAATATTGGAACAGAGAAAACATTGAAGCTTGAAAATGTTGGAGATTATTGGGACGCTGCTACTATTGACAAGATAACGAAGTTACTACATGAATATCAGGAATTGTGTCTGACCAAGTTCACTAATATGAAGGGAATTAAAGGGCCTATGGGAGAAATGAGGATCCCTTTGAAACCATATGCAAGACCAGTCAAAGAGAGACCCTACATATTGAACCCTAAATATAAGGAGAAAGTGAAGAATGAGCTCGATAGAATGTTGGAAGAAGGAATTATAAAACCAGTTGAAGAATCAGAATAGACTATCTGTATGGTGTTACAAGAAAAGAAGACATGAGAGATTAGGATTTGCATAGATCTCAATGTTATAACCCTAAATTTCACCATCAGGCCAACTCATATCCCTTCTTTGCCAAAAAAATACTGAACAACTCTTCTAAAAACTCCATTTTCAAAAAGTAAATGCTAGCAGGCCCACTACAGCCCGTGTTTATCCAAAAGAAAATGATAGCAGGCCCACTACAGCCTGCGTGTGAACGCTAGTAGGCCCACTACAGCCCGCGTTTACCTAACAAAACACAACAATAGGAAAGTTGCCGACGGGACAAAAAGATATGGGTCAGTTAACTGGAACTCCTGGCCATGCATGGCCGAGAGTTCGTCCAAAACCCTAGCTCCTTCTAGCCTATAAAAGAAGGGGTAGGGGTACTATTTGGAAGGGGAAAAATATAGCGAAGAAACTCTGCCCAATTACCGAATCCATTTGTCCCAAACCTTTAGCCTTTCCTCAATCTTAAGGAGAATTAAAGCAAAGCAGTTGGAGGACAAAGAAGAGGAGGAGCCCAGGATTGGGATCAAGGAACGGTGGTCAGTCTCAACCTTGATTGTAAGTTGACTCATCTTGAAAATAATAAAGAATACTTTTCCCGTCCCAATGCATGAGTTATATATGTCTTATTTGATTTATGCTTAATCTATAACCCTCAAGTAGAAAAATAGTATGCATGCGTAGTGTTTTGTCTTGATTGCAAGATTGTCTTTGGAAGGAGAAGCACAAGCAAGCAGACAAAGTGCAATGGAGGATCTACACCAAACATCAGTAAAAAGGTTAGTAGGTCCTTTCCATGCTTGTGTGTGAAAAAGGGGTTTTGAGTTTTGGGCTGATAGGTTAAAAATGATTTATTTAAGGTCATGATCTACATGCAAGCCTAACCCTAGCTTGCTATTATGTAGGGTGTTATTTCCCAACAACAGAATTGACGACTCCACTAGGGATTACTCTTTAGGGTTTTTCTGGATTTAGTTGAGGGTTTTTGGGTAGTTTAAAGGATTGGATTTTATGTTTCTTTGCATGTCTATTTTCTTTTAGGTCAGAGATAGCAAGGAACCTGGTTCTTTATACCAGGTTTTCCTTAACTGTTGCTTGACGATAATTATTGAGACACACAGAGGTACACGCGGCCTGTAGAAGGCCTGCACGCGTGTAACCCGTGCCCTAACCTCTTACAGCCTGAGTTTGAATGCTCGTTGTAGAGGTTTCAGTAGCATGTAGGAGCCAGAGAGCTTAAGAGGCAGTCCCCTCTTCCCTGTCAGAATTATACATTCTCAGGGGGCTTTCTGGATCCTATTTGAGTCTTGTTGGTTCACAGTCTGGTCTCAGTTTGCTTTATTGCATTTTGTTTTTCTTTGCAATTATTTTTCTTTTCTGATTAAAGAAGAAGCATCCAAGCCTTCAAGAGACCCTGGTTGTCAATACCAGAGGCCTCTTCCAGGTCTGGGCTGCATGTGTTTAGTTTTGTCTTGGATTTTATACATACACGCGGCCTGTGCAAGTGCAACCTACGGGTACCCGCACTCTGTTATAGCTTAGCACGCATTTGCACGCATTCCGTTTCAGTGACAGTAGCGGGCTTGAGTGGTTTCTTTTCAATCAGGGTGGGGCAGTCATCCCCTCCTGTGGTGAGAAGTTTTCCTCTTAGGGGTTTGATTCTAGGGTTGCAAAGTCAATAGGTTAGGGCCTCTTACCCTTAGCCTGTGTTTTCTTAGTTGATTGTTGATAAAAAAGATAAAAAAGAAAGATTTTGTTTTATGGTTTTTAGACAAGCGTAAGAGTCGGTGCTTTCTTGATTGCCATTATGCATCTTTGCTCTGGTTCTTTGTGATCTGCACTTTAAGCTAGAATTTTATTTTGTTTTCTTGGTTTTGTGCTTGTCGACATTTTCCCTTTGTTGCCTCATTTAGCACTTAAATAATTTTTTTTATCTCTTTTTCAGTTGCTTCTTTGTTTGAAGATTGTGTTGCTACATCAATAGCTAGGAAGAAGTCTTTTTGTTCATAAGTTTTTGCAGTGCATTTAGAGCATAAGTAGCTCACAGATTGAGTGAAATTCCTTTGTGTTTGCTGCATGAAATCTTAGAAAAATTGAAAAGAAAAATAAATCTTTCTTAGTGAAAAGTTGCTGATTTTTTGCATTTTTGTAAAAGTCTTTGTTTCCAGCATTTCTTATTCATTTTGCTTTGAGTATTTACACACCATCAGTTTCACCTTCATACCTTGTGACGTAAAAAATCCCATAAAATAAATGCTAATTTAAAATCTATTAGACTCTTTTGTTTGTAGGGTTCATAAACTAGCTCAGGACTAGGGCCTTGGAATAGGTTGGAGAGTAAAATTCTCCAAGGCCACTCAAAACCACACATTGGAGTCTGTGATAGGGAGTGTAGAAGTCTAGTTACGTGGAAGTTATCCAGGACCCCCCTCTAACACAGGGGCTAAACACGAGGTCACGTGAGGAAAGGTAGCGGAGATAACCCCTCCAAAGCCGGACCAAGCATAGTGGAGAACACATATCGAGGATTTGTTGAGGGATTCCGTCATTTGCATTTTCCACGGGGCTTTGTGGGTCTCGAATCCGTTCGAGGTCCTCAGTTGTCTTCCGGACCATTTCCTCTCGATACCCTTGATAGGTTTCAGGCTTGATACCCTGCTCATTGTGGTCTACCCGACTATCAACTGTACCCGCCTGGTGACTGTTCGCGTGATGGAAAACTAGTTGCCAATCTTTTCTAGGGACATACACAGGTAATTGTGGGGGTATACCGTGGTACCTAGGATAGACATCGAGCCACGCTTTGCAGAGTATACCTAGATGGTGCTTTCGTTTTCGAGTTTCACTTGCACCAGTAAGTTGCTCTAGTGTTGGTTGTTGTAACTGTTCTTCAAAATAGTTAGGGATTGCTTGTCTTATCTCATAGGGGCTTCTTTTTAGTGCGTGTTACTGTTTGAACATGTAGAATACCTTAGTGTGTCGTGGATCTTCTCACACAGTGGAGGATTCATAGCTCCTCTGGTCATGAAGGCTTTTGGGCCTACCACCGGTTATACTGGAGCCACCCCCGCCACCATTGAGGCGGAGGCTAGACCAACTAGGGTCTTTCGAGGCAACYGAGTTACAAACCATTGAGCCCGAACAACTCCCGGAGGAATCAACCGCCAATCTTGGTTCGCTTGAAACCCCAACCACTGATACTTGGCCGCACGTTATTGYGCCAATTCAATTTTACGAATGCATGTCAGTGCCTCACATAGCTATGGCAACAAATGTTGTTACTTCCTCTGGGAATTCTTCTATTCCCATCACCATTGTCACCACAGGAGAAGAATCTCCTAACTTGCYGTCGACAGTCCAAGCCACTATGGTCTCGGCTGCAACTACGTCGCACAGTGGACCGTCCCCATCTATTGCGACAACCACACCTCCCTTCACACTTAGTGCGACAGGCCCTCTGTTCTCCTACGGTATGCCTAGTTCGGGTACCAGTCCTACACTCACTTACTCCACTTTACAGACTTTGGGTCTAGGGGCAGGGAGCTCTAACGCTCCTCTACAAGGTCAACTTGGGGGCATTCCTATCCCTTTTAATTCTTTTCCTTACACTGGAGGCCATATCTCTCCTTTGTCCCCTTCGCTTGGTGGTCTGCATCAGCAATCCGCCAGGCAGCCTGCACACACGAGTTCATTTCGAGCCAGGAGTCAAGGAACATCTACACAAACTCTGTCGGTAGGTTCGTCATCGTTTGTTTGGAATGGGACATTTGGTAATAACACTTTCGCATCCACTACTTTCCCATCTGGGGGCACTCCCATTTTTGGATAGTCTACTCCAGTGCAGGGTACTATTCCTACGTCGGGGGCACATATACCAGGACCTTGGAACTCAGGACAAGGATCCATTCCTTCCTCTGGAATGTCGTTCTGGGGTAATTCTTTCCATAGTCAATGGAACCCCAGACAAACTTCTATGCCTCTCCCATCAGGACCAGCATGGGGTAATCCTTCCCAAAGTCTGTCGAACATGATGAATGCCCAACATCCTATGTCCTTCATGGGGAATCAGCCAATGATGTCTCCACAGATGCAAAATCCTTATGCTAGTCAGGGCTATGGTTTCTACTAGAATCCATACCAACAACCAAGCTTTTCCTGGCAACCTGGTGCCAGTCAAACTCCAAGACCCTTTTTCCTAAGCTATCAGCAGCAACCCAAACAACCATTCCTGGCGACGTTACACTTGCCAGATTTGACAAGGTTGTTAAATGATCCTATCTGTCACGATCCATGTTGGCCTCCTATGCCAACGAAGTTGCCTTCAGACATTCTGAAGTTCGAAGCCAAGCCTAACGAAGATCCAGGTGATCATGTGACTACTTTCCATCTTTGGTGTTCATCTAATTCATTGAAAGATGACTCCATCCAGTTGCAATTGTTTCAACGCACTCTTATCGGAAGTGCCGCGAAATGGTACATCGAGCTTGATCGCTCACGATACTCTTCTTTTAGTAAACTGGCGATGGCCTTCCTTAACCATTTCTAGTTACCTGTGAGATACGACGCCGGCACAGAGTTGCTAGCCAATTTCGAATAGATGAGAGCAGACCATATCTCTGATCATATCCGAGAGTGGAGACACCAAAAGAGTCTAATCAAAGTACCAGTTCCACCAGCATTCTTGCTAGAGTGGTTCCTTAAGTCTTTAGTCCCACAATTATCCAAAGACATCGTGACTTCAAGAGTTTTCTCCGAAGAAGATGCCATCATGAGGGTTCAACAGTTTGAGCTTATCTATTCTCATTTTGGTTTATTATACAACATCCTGCCAGATGCTCCATGATCAATACTGGATAAAACTAGACAGAGAGTTGCGCCACATGCTGATGGTATTGTTGGTTCAGCACAAACCAAGCCTGCTAAGCAATTGACAAAACAATTGCAACAGTTATCTATCCAACACACAGTGGCCAGCCAAACTACTGCTTTGGCTGATCCTCCTACCCAAACGTCGGAAGTACACTCCGTGTAGATGACTAATCCAAAGGCCCCCTAGCAGCCTGAAGGGAAGAAAAAACAATGAAATAAGGGTAAGGGGGAGAAAAAATCCACCGATAATGCTGATGAGGGCACCACAGAAAAATGGAAGGCGAGGTATCCATGCAACTTGTGTGCGGAAGACCACCCGATCCATCTATGTCCTTTACTTGTAGAGGCCCAGAAGTTTGTCACACAGCAACAGCAAGCCGTGTTGACTAATCCCTTTCAGCATGGGCAAAATTTAACTCAATCCTCTACAAGTGCCGAAGGGGGCAGCTAGGAAACCTGCCCTCCTCCAAAAAATTCCTCATCTGCGAACGTATATATGGTTAGGGGTGATGCTTTAATAACAACTAGAGCACCCGACTATAGTAAACCAAGCTCCTCTAAGAAGGGCAAAGAAGCCGGAATCCCATCTCTTCCTCTACAAATTGAGAAGATGTTGGGAGAAACGATGACACGCATTCCAAAGGGTGCATTTAAGAAAGCTTCTCATAACCCAAATGCAAGGGCAGCCCAGAATTACTCTGTGGTGGAATATTTATCACAAACCCCTTGTGCTATGTCCACTTTGGAGGTCCTCCAAAGTTTCCATGCTCAGAGGAAAGCCTTGTTAACTGCTTTAGGCTCTACTAAGACTTGTAACCCGGGTATCATCATGTTAGATACGACTGACTTAAAACCTCGTCTGCCTTACCACATGGCGTTTCAGATAGTAGTGGCTCATCCCACGAAAAATTTTATGCAAAATATCTTCCGCACGGTGGTCGACGAGGGTGCTTCAACTTGCGTTATGTCGTTAGCATGCTGGAAGGCCATTGGTTAGCCTGATTTGTCTCCATCACCTACTCTCCTCACTGCGTTCGATGGTCGTTCTTTCTGACCGCATGGCATCATTCCTTCTTTCCTTGTGCAGTTAGGAGGAAAGACTGTGTGCGTTGAAGTAGAGGTAGTCGATTCCCCCCTCACCTATAATCTCTTGTTAGTTCGTAGTTGGACTTATGCTATGCAAGTGGTGGTTGCTACAGTTTTCCGAGTCTTGTTGTTTCCACACGAGGGTCGGATAGTGACCATTGATCAATTGTCCTTCTCTAGACCAGACCTAGCTTTGGGGGCATCCACGGTTCCCATGATAGATAATCCTCAAGCCAGTTTCATTAACGTAGGAGTTGGTTTGTACCCATCTTTGATGGGTACTTTCGATTACCCACCTCCTCATGGCGATGTCAAGTTTATATCGACTCACCACAAGGCTGAGATTTTTCATGTCTCGTCGTTCCGCACGACTTACTTTCAGGATCCGTGGATTATTCCTTCCCCATCAACCACGATGGATGAGACAGGGCACACTGGCATGTCCATGCCCTTGTCGACTGCTGAAGTAGCGTACTCTCTAGTTCAACCAGCTTCAGATACTCCTGATCCGACTCCCGCACAAGAGTTGGATCCACCTCTAGAGCCTGTCTAGGATCAGGTTTCCCTCACCAACACCGATTCGTTAGACTTAGTCTTGCCTTCAGATGAAGCAGTAATCAAAGCAATGACTAGTCTGGACAAACCTTGGGAAGATCTTCATCACAGATCATATTTCCTCCCAGAGTTACACCGAATTGAGGCAGGAGAATTCACTATCACCATGACTAGAGATAGGTCTTGTCATACTAATCCCTTAGCTACACACAAGATCTATGCTGAGGGTAATATGGAAACCATTTCTGAAACAACACCTATCAATATCTCTAGAACCCCTGACATCCTAGACAATGTTTTCGTCGGATCATACAGCTCCCCCGAGGAGATGCCAGGTATCAACCCACAAAGAGTCTATCATGAGCTAACTTTGTTGTTTTTCAAGCTCCCCTTGAGATCCAAAAGCAACATTTGGTGAGACTGCATTTATGCATTTCGATCTCGTCTGGATTAACTGAGAAAAGTAACCATCATGGAGTCTTCTTTAAGCCCTTTTCAGACTCCTTAAAGATGAAAAGATTGCCGAGTGAACTTGTTTCTTCACACTTGTTAAACTGGTCTAGAAGAACGTTCCTTAAACGGGTCTCCTTTTAAGCCCTTTTCAGACCCTCTAAACATGAAAAGATTTCCGAAATATCTTGTGGCCTTTCATGCTCGTTAAACTGAAATTTGAAGTCACGTCTGTCCAGCGGTAGTTTACCCCTTTTTCGGTCTAGATGGTCAAATGTACGAACAAAGGAATACTCTATTGAATTCTCATTCTTTAGAAGAGTATCCTCAGGTATAATTTTATCCCTTTTTTGGGCCTAAGGGACTAAACTTATGAAAAAGAAACCCCCCCCCCGGAGTCCATAGTTAATCTCTTTTCAGACTCCCTAAAATTGAAAAGATTGCCGAGTGACCTTATTCTTTCACACTCGTTAAAATGGTCCAGAAGAACATTCCTGATTGAGTCCATAGTTAATCTTTTTTCAGACTCCTTAAAAGTGAAAAAATAGCCAAGTGATCTTGTCCTTTTCACACTCGTTAAAATGGTTTTGAATTGACGTCTAGTCGGTGCTAGTTTATCCCTTTTTCGAACCGACTAGACTATTGACGAAAAAGGTACCCCAATGGAGTTTCCTTTTATGCTTTTTCAGACTCTCTAAATATCAAAAATCACCGAGATTCCTTTCTCTGGGCTCGTTAAACTTACATCGAAGGATGTTACCATTGTTTGTTCTATCAACTACATTTGCATACCTTACCCATCAGCCTTGTAACAGTTTTCTTTTGCGTCTTAACACATTTGGCCACTGGAGGATTTTTCCCGAGTATCATTTTACCAGAACATCAGTCTTGTCTTTGTGCCTCGAACTTGTATGTTTTTTGTACTCGTTCCTCCATTGTAATGTAATATTCCTTTATTATTTTTCAAAAACTATCAAAAAGAACAAAAAAATCAAATATACCCCAAAAAGAGGATGGGAAAAGTATTTTCTTTATTGGCAGCATAATGACTCGGCCTTGGATAAAGCACATCTGTCTGTTTGATCATCAAACTATGGAATGTAGTATGACCTTAGGAAGCTTTTCCTTGCTATATAGAGTTGTGTCCTCCACCGTTTGGTTACTCTTCCAAACATATGGAGAGTTTGCATTGCCTCCTGCTTCGTAGACTTATGATTAATAGATATGCTACCTGAGTCTTATCACTTGTCATGCTATTGTCCAAGGGAAGTTTGTCACTAAGCCTGAGTCGGCCCCTCTGCAATATGTCTCTTGTCCGCATACCCGACCATCCTGAATGTCCAATCAAGTCCTTGTTCGAAATCACTGAAGCCTTCAGTCTGATCATCAAGATTATCAATTTTGTCCATGCCCGATGAGCCGTCGAAGACCTCTGGGTAGTGCAGTCGTACACTCATATTACACTCCTACTCAAGTTTTGAAGATTTTGAAGTTGTTGCTTGAGATCTGAAGTCCTCATCTCTAGCCATCAGACCTTATCAACTTCTACGAATATGGATACTTTTCATGTATATATTTTTGATTTCGAGATGTAGATCCACTGTGTACTGTTCGTGGCTACACTTTATATAGTTATATGACATGGATCTACAGTGTATTTGATTGGTAGCCATGCATTCTATTTTATCCCAAGCATGAGTATGCTTGCCTTAGTGAGACATTTTTTATTTTGCAGACGACACCTCCTGATTCCTGATTCTTGGTCTCATTCATTCAGCATATCAGTACAGATTGGTAAAAGATTGGTAATGTATTTCAGCCATCAGATGCTCTTCTGACCTCAGACATTAGGGGGCATCTGTTATAACCCTAAATTACACCACACATGCTTACCTGGCATCAAGCCAACTCATATCCCTTCTTTTCCAAAAAACTACAGAACAACTCTTCTAACAACTCCATTTTTAAAAAGTAAATGCTAGCAGGCCCACTACAGCCCGTGTTTATCCAAAAAAAAATGCTAGCAGGCCCACTACAGCCTGCGTGTGAACACTAGCAGGCCCACTACAGCCCGCGTTTACCTAACAAAACAAAAAAATAGGAAAGTTGCCGATGGGACAAAAAGCTATGGGTCAGTTAACTGGAACTCCCGACCATGCATGGCCGAGAGTTCGTCCAAAACCCTAGCTCCTTATAGCCTATAAAAGAAGGGGTAGGGGTACTATTTGGAAGGGGAAAAAGATAGCGAAGAAAATATTCCCAGTTTCCGAATCCATCTGTCCCAACCCTTTAGCCTTTCCTCAAGATTAAGGAGAATTAAAGCAAAGTAGTTGGAGGACAAAGAAGAGGAGGAGCCCAGTATCAGGATCAAGGAATGGTGGCCGGTCTCAACATTGATTGTAAGTTGACTCATCTTGAAAATAATAAAGAATAGTTTTCCCGTCCCAATGCATGAGTTATATATGTTTTATTCGATTTATGCTTAATCTCTAACCCTCAAGTAGAAAAATAGTATGCATGCGTAGTGTTTTGTCTTGATTGCAGGATTGTCTTTGGAAGGAGCAGCGCAAGCAAGCAGACAAAGCACAACGGAGGATCTACACCAAACATCAGTAAAAAGGTTAGTAGGTCCTTTCCATGCTTGTGTGTGAAAAAGGGGTTTTGAGTTTTGGGGTGATAGGTTAAAAGTGATTTCTTTAAGGTCATGATCTGCATGCAAGCCTAACCCTAGCTTGCTAGTCCATAGGGTGTTATTTCCCAACAACACTCAAGAAGTTGAATGATCTCTGTTTGCATGACCCCTTCCCTCTGCCATTCACTAACGAAGTGTTAGATAATGTAGAAGGCCAAGAGGTATATTCTTTTACAGATGGATTTTTAAGATACCATCAGATCCAAATTTCCAAGGAAGATCACCATAAGACCACCTTTTCCACAGAATGGGGATCCTACCAATATACAGTAATGCCATTTGGATTGAATAATGCACCAGCCATATTTTACAGGGTGGTGGTCGAAGCATTCAAGGAGTTTCTACATAAATTTCTAGAATCATATTTTGATGATTGGACTATTTTTAGTTTATTGAAGAATCATATTGAATGTCTAAGGCTAATGTTCGACAAATGCAGGTAGTGTCAAATTTCCTTGAATCTTATTAAGTGCATATTCTTCTCACCATTTGGAGTATTGTTAGGTCATATTGTATGCAAGAAGGGATTGTTGGTAGACCCATCTAAAATTGTCATTATAGTTGATCTTCCACCTCCTACTTCAGTCAAACAGTTGTACATTGCACTAGGATATACTGGATATTACAGGAACTTCATTAAAGGATATGCCCAGATTACAACACCCATGGAAAATATTTTGAAGAAAGATTGTCAATTTCACTGGATAGAAGAATTCCAACAGAGCTTTGACACGCTGAAATAAAAAATGGTTACTGCGCCTATTCTGGTTTTCCTAGATTGGAGTAAGGAGTTTCATGTTCAGGTCGATGCATCTTCTATTTCATTAGGATTTTTGTTAGCAAAACCAGGAACAAGAGACATCGACCAATCGTTATCCTTTGCTAGTAGGAAGCTATCAACAACAGAGATCAACTACACCACCACTAAAAGAGAAGGATTAGCCATGGTGTATGCACTGCATAAGTTCCACCACTACTTCTTGGGAGGACACTTTAAAATGTTTACTGATCACTCCACATTGAAATACCTAGTCAACAAGATAGTGTTGAGGGGGAGATTATGCAAATGGCTTCTGCTATTTCAGGAATATGATTTTGAGATCGTAGTCAAGCTAGGAAGAATGAACAAAGGTCCTGACCACTTGTTGAGGTTGGAACATGGAGAAGAACCGACTAGTTTGGAGGATACAATTTCAGATCCACAACTGCTATCCATTAGAAAACTTGATGACCACTTCGCAGAAATAGTCCAGTTCCTGTCAACAGGAATGACACCTAGTGAATATACCATCACCTAAAAGAAACAACTAGTAGTGCATGTTGCAGACTTTTCACTTATAGCGGGACAAACATACAAGATGGGACATGATGAGACACTGAGGAGGTTTGTTATGGAGGCAGACAGACCACTCCTCACCAAATATCATGAAGGCATCGCAAGAGGACACTACATAGGGAAGGCAACTACACAAAATATTCTTAGGGCTGGCCTTTGGTGGCCTACTCTACACAGAGATACTAAGGACTATTATAGAGCCTGTAATGTATGCCAAAGAGTTGGGAAACCATCCAAAAGAGATGAAATGTCATTATCACCACAACTGACCCTAAAAGCATTTGAGAAATGGGCCATTGACTTCGTGGGACCTATAAACCCACTAGGCAAGTGCACAAGAGTAAGGTACATAATCACTGTGATAAAATACTTTACCAAATGGGCCAAAGAAAGAGTAGTTAAGGACTGTAGTGCCATTATAGTTGCGTGCTTCATATTTGATGAAATCATAACTAGGTTTGGATGCCCGAAGATCCTTATGAGCGACCAAAGCACACACTTCATCAATAAGACCATTGAAGCCTTGATTGAGGAATTTGCAGTCCACCATCAGAAGAGAACACATTACCATCCACAAGCAAATGGGACAGTTGAAGCATTCAACAAGATCTTGGAGACAATGCTAACAAATATTTGCAGTGTCAACAGAGATGACTAGGATTTAAGAGTACCAACAGTACTTTGGGCCTATAGAACTATTTGCAAGAAACTCACAATGCAAACCCCTTTTAAGTTGGTGTATGGTATTGAAGTCGTTATACCAATGGAATATTTGGTACCAAGCTTAAGAATTGCTACCTTTACATATATGAATGACACTAGTGCTATTTGAGAAAGGCTTACATAGTTGGTTGAACTAGAGGAAGACAAATTTATTGTAGGATTCCATCAAAAGGTATAGAAGGAAAGAGAGATGTCCTACCACGAGAGCCACATTAAGAAGAAGTCATTTAAACAAGGTGATCTAGTACTGGTATATGAAAGTAATTTCATAAAACATCCTGGGAAGTTCAGAATGCATTAGCTCGAGCCATATGAGGTCACCTATGTTACAAAAGGAGGATTTGTGTAGTTGAGGACTTTGAATGGAGAATGGAAGGAAAGATTAGTGAATGATAGTCGGTTGAAATTGTACTGTGACAACCAACTGCCTTGTAGCTCTAAGTTAAAGCACAAGGAAAAGGGTCTAGGTACCAGGTGCAGTTGAAACTCGGTACCAGTAATAGAACAGATAGTCTGCACAAGAAAGGAGAGGAGGCATAAAGTAGAAGGCAAAGGCTACACTACGCAGTCTAAAGTCGAAGTCAAACTGAAGGATCGGATTTGAAGTGCCTTGGGATGAGTCACAGGTGAGTGTTGGGGGCCTGTTGGCCCTTGGTTATGGAAGTAATTGAAGATTAAGGTAGAAAAGGAAAAATGTGAAATGCATGTAAGAAAAAGTGACTATTACTGGGTTGAAGTGAGAAAAATAGTAGAAAATACAAAGCAAATTAAAAGGAAGGAAGTCGTTTGACAAGGAGATCAAGGATGATAGATCAGAAAGGAAGACAGATTGTGGAAAACTCAGCAAGAGGAAAAACCCACCATTGGATTCTTTGGAGCACCGTGCAAGAAGGAAGGAAAGATAGGTTGGTGAAGCCCTAAAAATGCGGGTCAAGTTGACCTAGGGTTTTTGACACCTAGGGTTTTGGTATCTAGGGTTTTGACACCTAGGTTTTGGCCTAAGGTTGTCAGTGAGTGATTGTAATGTACAAATAAGAACCTAGATGAGGGAAGAGGGTTCGTTCCAGTTTTTTTATTGGCATGAGTGATTATTGTGTGTGAGAGAGAAGTGATAAGTGTAAGAGCCTTCTAGTATTGTAAGATCTTCAGCTGGGTATGGAGATTAAGTCCTGCAGTTGGGTGCACAGGAAGGGGAGAGATAGAGAGAAGAAGAAAGAATATCTACTAGCTAAGAGTGCAGACAAGAACTATATGCTTCATCTTAATATATTATAAATAACAATTATGTGGACGTATCCCTAGAGAGAGGGTGAACCACGTATATTTTGTGTTGTGTGTGATTGGTGCTTTGTTCTTTGTCAATTGGTATACTGTTACTGCATTACTATGTTAGATATGATAGATAGTTGTGCAGAATAGATCTGAGCTAATAAGTGATATATAACTATTGTGTTGTTCTTGTATTGGATCCACTTGATATACCCTTGGTTGTAGACATCTCTATCATGCAACCCCCCGCATAGCTACTTCGGGTGAGACTTCATCTGCTTCGTAGGTGTTTCCAAAAGGGCCAGTAGTTAGGGCTTGTTGGTGTGCTCTTGGAGTTGAACCCTGGGTTTGCTCTTGTGCCAACACAAACCAACCAAGGAATTTTTATTTCTCAAACTAAGTATATCAGAGAAATGCTAAAGAGGTTTGGGATGGAAGATTGCAAACCAGTTGCCACCCCTATGAAAACCAGTTGCAAGTTGAGAAAAGATGATGATTCAAAGTCTATAGACTAGAGGAAATATAGGTCAATGATTGGTATCTTACTATATGTGACAACATCCAAACCATATGTAATGCAGGTAGTTGGACAGGTGGCATTATTTCAAGCAACATCAAATGAATCACATGTATTAGCAATGAAGAGGATTTTTAGATATCTCAAAGGAGCATAAGAGTTTGGATTATGGTATCCAAAAGGAAAGGATCTATCACTTATTTCCTACATAGATGCAGATTGGGAAGGTTGCATTGATGACTGATGAAGAACCAATGGAGAAGCATTCTACTTGGGTGAGTGTTTAGTATCCTAATTAAGCAAGAAACAATCATCAATATCCTTATCTACAATCGAGGAAGAGTATATTTTAGAAGCAACATGTTGTACACAGGTTCTATGGATGAAGAAAACTCTAATAGATATACAGGTTGAGTATGATGAGCCCATTCCAATATATTGTGATAATACAAGTGACATCAGTATCTCAAAGAACCCAGTGATTCACTCCAAGACGAAGAACATTCCAATAAAGTATCACTTTATACGGGAATGGGTTGCAGAGAAGAACATCAAAGTTGAATATGTGGGCACAATAGAACAAGTGGAAGACATCTTTACAAAAACAATTCCAAGGGAAGTATCTTCGAAAGAGACTCAGAGTAATTTATACTCCAAAATGAATTATTTTGAATGATTATATTATGTCTTGGATCTACACGAGGAAGCACCATAAAGAGGACAATTTAGGTCGAGAGATCAGTTTTAGGAAGAGTCCATTCAGGGGGATTATCCCCAAGGACAGTTCAATTAGGGGGAGAAACCCTAGATGGAAAAATACATTTTCCATTGATGACAATGGGGGGTATATTTATCAGATGCATAGCACAGAGGCATGGTTCTAAGGGGAGCAATGGTCACAGGGGGAGAATGAGTGATATAACTTCAGTATTTCATCATAGTGTTGCCATCAATGCCAAAGGGGGATATTGTTGACTAATTGGGTTGGTTTTCATTCATGTGAACCCTTGAAGAAATTTTGGTAGCGAATTTCAGTAGCACAAAGGTTTGGGTAATGGAACCAAGTTTGTTTGATGGATAATGGTATGAATTTTGAGATATTTTAAGGTAAGACTATTCCATATGGATATTGCATGTCATGTCATTTTCAGTGGTATTTGGAATGCCACATAACTCCTCACGGTTAGAGATTTATGGCCATGTGAAGTTGGAGAACCCTCATGAGTCATTTATGAGCCCCTAAAAGTCAAAGTGTTTGCAAAATAAATTATTTAAACAATAAAGTTAATGGAGAAATCCCTAAAATAAGGAAAGTGGAATGCTACATGAAAGTATAAATAAGAGACAAGGCTCTCTCATTTAATCACACTTGAACACATTGAATATCTTTTGTTGTGTAAGGCTTATTGAAAGTACTCATTGATAAATCTGAAGTTGTGAAATTCTAAGGTAGTACAAAGGGTTGACGATGAAAGTTTCAGAATTATAGAAAATACAAAAAAAACTAATTTCTTAGGCGTATGTGGGCTGACGGTGTATTAGGGTGGGTATGTGCATGGGATGGGAGTGTATTAGGGTGTGTACATGTTTGTAAAGCCATGTAAACTTGAGAAGATGAAGATGCATGGGTTCTATATTCTGAGATCAAGCTCCCAGGAAGGTCTACAGTTCTTAGATACATCAGATCTATCCATTGGTTCAAAAGGTATGTCTTATTTCTATGAATAGTTGGATTTTGATGTATGCATGAGAAATGGTTACGGAGATTTGAGGATTATCCTTAGAGAGACTAGTGGTTGCATTGGATCTTATGTATAAATCATATCTACAGAAATATAATGCTAGTATATTTATCATTGATACTTCTTGTTAGAATTGAGGCACATCTTATATTTCTTGGCATATGGCTAAGGGTTTGTGGTACATGGTTGAGATCTTGTGTTTGTGAAGTGGTTGATGTATTGAGAGGATAAATATCATAAATGATTTGATTACTAGATCATATGAGGGTTATTATAATTGTTCATGATTACACACACATATATGGCACATGACTAGAGAGAGATATATATGATTTGGGTGAAAGTTATGTATGAGGATGCATGAAAAGGGTACAGTTATAGTCTAGATACAGTGACAGGTTGTATATCTATGTGAAATAATTTGCAAAGGGTCAGAAGTTTTTAGAAGAAAGAAAAAATTATTTTTCATAAGGCATACACAAGCTACATAACAATTTGGTCACATACATATGCGGGATGCATAACAGATAGGGCACATACATACACGTGCTACAGAACTACAGGTCGTATATTTGTTGTATTTAGTTGATACATGTTTAGTTCAAGTACAAATTGATTACAGGGCAGTTGTACAGGTTGGTTGCAGGTTAGTGGTATAAGTTGGCATAGTTGTACAAGAGTATATTTCACAGTGATAGTGTCGTTGTGGTTCCATCATTCTACTTATATGTCAAGGTGGTTGGACGAGGAAAGGATGGGTGGTTGTAGCAACCTTCCGATTGTAGATGGAGAACATAGGGGGTTGTAGTCTCCTTCTGGTTGTAGCCAAAGAATTGGGGATTTAGAGCTTCCCTCAGGTTGTATCCTGAGAAACTAGGGGGTTGGAGCCTCCTTCCAGTTGCAAGTGGAAAACAAAGGAATTTGGTGCTTCCAATGAATGTAATTCTTCAAGACATATAAGAAAAAATATTATGTGGTTTTCACCCACTTTGGGTTTCCACGTAAAAACATTGGTGTACTATGCATGTGTATGATTGTTCATTTGTTCATTGTTTATTTACTCTACAAATATTGGATGATAATTCTACATTAATATAACACTTGCATTATATGATTAAAAAGGATTAAATATCTATATTACTGATTCACCCCCCCTCTCAGTAATCCAACATAAGATTGTTTGGTAACTCTAATAGTTCATTAATTCAAGCCATTTAAATCCTTAATTAGACTTCAAAAGGTTTCTTGTAACTCCACCCCTTAACAATCAAACTCTATAATAAAAACTCAACAAATGAGGGGTGTTGGATTCTATCGAAAATGCACCTATTTACAGAAAAAACACAACTTATAATGATTTAAGCAATTGTTTTGTGTGTTGTCTATGATCACGAATCTTCTTGATAATTTAAGAGTGTGGATATAGATCTGGAAACTATGCCTTTACCATAATACAACGCACAACCTCAAGAACATTTGCAAACAGTCATATTGTTTTTTATGTTGGTACTCAAACAAGATAAGTTGTTGCACCTCTAGCAATGCTTGATGATTTACTTAGCACCAACAATTAAATAAAACCCAGTGAAAAAACAAAGTGTTGTACACTGCTCTCAATTAATGATACAAAGTTTGACTGGAATTCCAAGTTTGCAATGTTTGTAAATGGAATATTGAAGTTTTTATTTATAACTTAATAACCCATTATTAATTGAATGAATAAAATTGTAAGAAATATTAATTTTTTACCAACAAAGCATGAATACATTTATCGAAGGATTATCACTCATAATAAATCTTTATTACAACTATGCATACACATAGAAATATTTCTCTACTTCATTGTCTATTTTGTTGATTAAGGTGTTGGAAAATGTTTAACAGATAGCATATGCTTTTCATTGATGGCAAGTACAACAATGATGATGGCTTGAGTACCGCAGTGATGATCAATAGGCAAAGAGAAGACGAGTCCAGGAAGATCGAATGATTGAAGGCCCGAGAAGCATTTCTGATAAGTCCAGGAAGATCGAATGATTGAACGCCCAAGAAGCATTGTTGATCGTTGGATCCCATCCAAGATTCCCGATAGTATGAGGGACATCATATCTGAAGAAAGACAAGTAGAGGGCACTGAAGAGGAGAATAGATCTCAATCGTAAGATATGAGCACAAGGTCCGACCACCGTTTGATCGAGGAAAACCTACACGGTGTTTAAAAGTACAAGGAGAAAAGGGACTCACCAAATCCTGAAAGCAAGAGGACCGTCCATCTCAGGGGATTATGTGGACCATTGATCTGACTCCCTGTCAGAGTTTCAAGGATCGCGAGCTAGAGATGACAAAGATTATTGACATCAGAAACCCCGATTTCGCGATATGTGAAATCGTGATGTAACTGAGCCGTCAGATTAAGATTGAATCTGAATCATTGATTCCAATCAATGGAGAGGCATCAGGGATCGGGACTTTGAAGTGAAAAAACCACTTGACATCAGGAATGACGATTTCACGATATGTGAAATCGCGATGTAATCTGAGCCATCAGATTAAGGTTGAATCTAAACTGTTGATTCCATTCAATAGAGAGGCATCAGGGATCGGGACTTTGAAGTGACAAAAACACTTGAAAAAAGAACCTCAAAATCGCGATGTGCGATTTCGTGATTTAATCGCAGCCGTTAAAAGGAGAATAGATATGGACCGTTGATCATACTCCATATCGGAGTTTCGGGGATTGCAACTTGGAGAGGCAAAGAAACCAATGCATCAAGAATGCCGATTTCGCGATATGCGATATCGCGATCCAATCGTAGCCATTGAAACAAGTTCATATCTGGAACGTTGGTTCAACTCCGTGTCGGAGTTTTGCGAATCGCAATATGGAGAGACAAAAGAAACAAAGCAGAATTTGTGATATGCGAAATCGCGAAATCATGATACAGTCGTGGTCCGTTGGATCAAGAGGACACGTGGCAAAAGATCGTCATGTCGCTGACTGAAAAGTCAAAGGAACGAGGTTTGATCTTAGCCAACAGATCGAGGTTTGATCTTAGCCATCAGATCAAGGTTTGATCTTGACCGTTGATCTGACTCCATCTCGGAGTTTCATCTATTGCAACTTGGAGTGATGAGAACCTCCACCTAAGGAATAATGAGATGCGAGATCACGAAAAGATCAGGACCATCGGATAGCTAAGAACGTGGATCGTTGATCTGAGCTCCATCTCAGAGCTTTGCCTATCATGACTTGGAGTGACAAGAATCTCCATCGAAGGAACAGTGAGATGCAAGATCACGATGAGATCAGGACCGTTGATTCATCAAGATCATGAACCGTCGATTAGGGTCGATGAAGGCTCGACTTTCACAGAGAAGACGAAGAGTCTCAACTGCCAGAGAGGCTGAGGAATCTTAGCATAACATCCAGTGATGCTAAACATGTGGGAAAATAGCCAGAGAAGCTGAAGAATCACAATGATGATCAGATAGAGCACTCGAGAGGTGGAGGATAACGACACAGAGTATGCATGTAGAGGCATGGCAAAAATTGCATGCACAAGGTGCACAGAAGCTATAAATACACGGTACAGAGAAGAGATTGGGTTGTTGTTGTTGTTGGAGGTTGTTGTGATTGTTGTTGGTAAAGGTGATTCAAGTGTGAAGAAGGAGGAGAGTGCAACAGCTGAATAGCACAGAAGAGGAACTGTGCAGAGAATGGAGATGGTGCACAGAGCATAAAAAGTAGAAGACCAGACAACACAAGTGATGTGAGCAGAAAGGAAATGAGGAAGACAAAGCAATGAAATGCAGTAGAACAGTGATAAGACTGGTAAGCCATCGTTTAACACCATATCTCTGTAATAAATTTCTGTAGAAAATTTTTATATTTTAGGGTGGAAGGGAGGTGCTCGAGAGGACTGTTGTCCTCAGAGGTTCAAGTGGGTGCTTGAACAAAGGGAGTTGTAGCTTCCATTTGGTTGCAGCCATAGAAACTAGGGTGGCAGGGTGGTGCAAGGGAGAACTCTTATTCTCTGTTATACAGGTTGGTGCCTGTATGATTGGAAGTTGGTGCTTCCATCCAGTTGGTGCTAGAAACATTCAGAGAGTTGGTGCTTCCTTCTAGTTGGTGCTAGAGAAACTAGGGAGTTGATGCTTCCTTCTAGTGGGTGCTAGAGAAAACAGAGAGTTGGTACTCTCAGCAAGTTGCAGCTTGCAAAACTGAGCTTGTAGCCTCATTATGAGTTGATGCTCATATGTATGATACTGTAAATATTGTAACCATTACTTATCATATAAAGAAAAAGATTTTTTTACCCTGTATGGGTTTCCTCAGGAAATATATGTCTCCGTGTTTCTCATATATGTGACTGATGTGGAATGTGCCATTGATTATTTCCCTACATTATTGTGATCATCATTTAGTGTCTCATCAAAGAGTTTAAAAGAAGCATAATTGTTTAAGAACAGTAACAACTGATTCACCCCCCCCTCTCAGTTGTCCAACAATTGGTATCAGAGTCGGCCCCTCTTATCTAAGGGTAGATCCTAGAGCTTAAACATGTCAAGCCATGAAGGAAACTCAACCAATAAAGCCCCTCTGTTCAATGGAACAAACTTTACCTTCTGGAAAGTTAGAATGAGAACCTACATAATGGCTTTAGGTGTAGATGTCTGGGATGTGGTAAAGACTGGTTATGTAAAGTCAATTGTGCCAGCTAATAAGGATGACAAACTAGAATTTAGATTCAATGCTAAGGCTATGAATGCTATCTTGAGTGGGCTTGCAGAAGTAGAATTTGTGAAAGTTATGCACCTAGGAACTGCCAAAGAAATGTGGGACAAACTCATTAATAGTTATGAGGGTAATGAGAAGGTAAAGGATGCAAAGATTCAAACCTACAGAATACAGTTTGAATAGATGAAGATGAAGGAAGATGAAACTATTGGAAAATACTTCCTGAGAGTAGAAGAAATGGTAAATGCAATGAAGGCACTTGGTGAAACAATTGAGGAACCTTCTTTAGTTAAGAAAATCTTGAGATCTCTCCTAGACAGGTTATACCCGAAGGTCTCTACTATAGAAGAACTTAATGATCTGAAAACCTTGCAGTTTGACCAACTTCTCAGAACATTGACTGCATATGAAATGAGAATAGTTAAAGATAAACCCACCTCCAGAGAAGCATCATTTAAAGTAGACAAGAATGAGGATTCTGAGCCCGATGAAATTGAAGTAAAATTTGTGAAGAGACTGAAGAAGGGATCCAGAAAATACAAGGGTAAACTACCCTTCAAATGTTTTAACTGTGGTAGGATAGGTCATTTTTCAAACAAATGTCCCCACAAAGGAAAGGATCAGACTTGTGATGATGAAAATAAATAAAAACACAAAAATTTCTTTAAAGAGAATAACTTTAAGAAGAAAAGTCTTTGTGCAAACAATGATGATGATCCTTCAGATGAAGAGGATAATGATTCATCTATTGAAGATAAACTAAAT
>JASDQU010439925.1:56051-79438 GCA_032191745.1 Picea mariana | reverse complement strand
GTTTTTCGGGATACAAATTATCAATGATATTTGAAGGAATGATTGAGCCCCCAAAATGAATATCCTCGACCATACCTTTCCAACGGGATATCATACGCCTAAAATGAAGATCGTATGCAAAAGTTACGACCCTGGGAAGTTAATGCACTAACTTACCCAAACGAGGCCCACGTGACTTTTGGCGCTTCATCTCCTATGGTTAGGTTTTTGGATGTCTAGTGTTTTTGTAATTCCTGTTTATTGTAAAAAGTGTTTCAGAGCCTCATTTTAATCATCTTCTTGCGAATGAGTGTAGCTGTTACATCTCTTCTCAGAGATAAGCCGCCACCATTCCAACAAGCTTGTTTCCGCTGCATTTTATAGTTTCAGCTTATTTCCTTATTGAATAGAAAACCAATTTTACTGTATCTCTATTATTTTTTGTTAATCCCCTGTTAATAATCTATAGTCATTTCATTCTTCTCATAAAATCCAGATCATTGTCAGGAGTAGGCAGGGGGGTGTACATGCCCTATGTCTTAGTGGTCGGTTTGGTAATAACGCAGGCAGTGTAGGACCTGATATAATTGTTGACATCATGTTGAATTTTCGGCCAGTAGAAATGTTTCTACAACATTGCCATTGTCTTTTCAATGTCAAAGTGTCCTTCCACCCGACTGTAGTGGGCTTCCCAAATCAACTTTGCTCACTCACTTGATGGAACGCAGAGATGGCCTAGTCGACACAATATCCCATCCTGAAGATGGAAATTAGTGACAACTGAGTTTGCACCCAACATTTGGTATGTGGTGGAGAATTCAGGGTCTGTCTCATAGAGGTTGGGCCATCCGTAGGTCTCATGGCTGCAAGAGCCTAGCACCTTGGTGAGTGTTGCGAATGGAGGTCAATTGAGGCAATCAATGACTTGGTCGGTGCTACCTATTTGATACTTGATGTTGAGGTGGAACGGTTGCAAGTATGTGGACCACTTTTCATGGAAGTCATTCTATAATTTTCCCTATGTCTGCATGAACTGCAGTGGTTTATGATATGCGTGGATGACTATCTCCTTCTTGAGAATGTAATGTCTCCACTAGAGATAGGCTTGCACAATGGAGTACATTTATTTGTCGTAATTAGGGTACTTACTGAAAATAGCTTATAGTTTCTCACTATGATAGGCCACGAGATGGTCATGCTGAGTGAGAAATGCGCCCACAACATAGTCTGAAGAACCTATCTCGATCTCAAAGGGTTGTTGCAGGTCTGGTACTGAAAGTAATGGGGCTGAGCATAAGAACTTCTTTAAATCATCAAACACTTGTTGTTGGGACATTCCCCACACAAATTTTTCCTTACCACCACCCATGGTTACTTGGCTGAGGGCCCATGCAATATGGGAGAATCTGAACATGAATCTACGATAGAAATTGGCAAGGCCTAAGAATCTTTGAATCTCAATGAGTGTGGTTGGGGATGGCTAGTCAAGGATGACTTGGATCTTGGCTAGATCCACATGCACACCATGTTGATCCACAATGTAGCCTAGGTACTGGACCCTGTCCATGCCGAAGGAGCATTTTTCCAGGTTGGCATATAGATTTTGTTGCTGTAGGGTGTGCAAAACCAACTGAATGTGCTGCAAGTGTTCCGCCCAAGTCTTTTTGTATATGAGGATGTGATCTATATACACCAATACAAAATTATTGGTGACAATTCATAGGATATTGTCCATCATCCTCATGAAAGTTGATGGAGCATTTTTCAAACCAAAGGGCATGACCAACCATTCAAAAAGACCTTATTTTTACTTGAAGGTTGTCTTCCATACATCTGTTTGTTCTATGAGAACGTGTAGGTAGCCAGAATTTAGATCAATCGTACTAAAGTATTTTCCCCCCTTGAGTTGACCAAGGAGGTCGTTGATTCTAGGAATCAGGTACTAGTTCTAGACTGTGATTTTATTTAGGGCCCAGTAATCAATGCAAAGTCGCCAGGTCTCATCTTTCTTCTACACCAGCACGATTCATCTCCCACAAGGCGATGAGCTGGGATAGATGTGTTCCTTGTGGAGAAGTTCTTGGATCTGTCACTTGATCTCCTCATTCTATAACAAAGAGAGGAGGTAAAATATCCCATTGGGGAGAGGTGTGTCGGGGGTCAGATTGATGGGATGCTTGACCTGACAGTGCAGAGGTACTCCGATAGGAGAGGAGAAGATACTTTGTATTCTACCATGACCTTGTCCACTTTCTTCTGCTGTGTGGAGAGGTAGGACATGGAGGCCATGTATGTGGCCTCAATATTTCAATCACTCTGAGAGTGAATCATGAAGAATAAAAACTTCCTGGTATGAGAGATGACCTTCTTGAATTGCTTGGAACAGATCAAAGAAATAACACTAGGTGGGACTGCCTCGGGTATCCTGTATAATTTCTTGTTCAAAGTAATAATAAAACTGCGAGGCCTAGACTCATATACAACATGGTGTTTCCATAAATAAGTTTGGCCCAAAAGAACATTACAAACTTCGAGAGGAGAAACATCACAAAATACCTCATCTTTGAATGGCTTGATGTCATACGACAAACGACACTTTTGGCTGGCAAAAAGATCACTTCCTTGGTGGATCCATCCAATGGTGTAGGGTTGTGGGTACAACAATGTCGGCAGGGCTAGCCACTTGATGACCTCTCCTGAGATGAGGTTCTTCTGGCTATTGCTATCAACGATAAACTGCAGTGGGGTTCCTTTTGTTGGATTACTGAGAGGGGGCGTGAATCAGTAATAGAACAATTTAATCCCTTTTAACCATAAAATGCAAGTGTTATATCAATGTAGCATTATCATCAAATAGTTGCAAAGTAAATAAACAATGAACAATTGAGGAATCATACACATACACAGTACACCGGTGTTTTTAAGTGGAAACCTAAAGTGGGAGAAATCCATGGAATGCTCTTTCTTATATGTCTTTAAGAATTACATTCATTGGAAGCACCAACTTCCTTTCTTTTCTAGCTACAACTAGAAGGAGGCTCCAACCCCCTAGTTTCTCATGCTACAACTCGAGGGAATATCCAACTCCCCAATTCTCTGGCTACAACCAGAAGGAGGCTAAAACACCCTATGTTCTGTGGCTACAACCGAAAGGTTGATACAACCACCTGTCCTTTTCCCTTCCAACCACCTTGATGTAGAAGTATAATGATGGAACAACTGTCACACTATCACTGTGAGATATACCACAGTAAAATTGTACCAACCTGTACCAAACAACTTGTACCATAAACAAGTGCATCAACCATGCACCAACCTGTACCATCAATGAGTGCATAAACCATGCACCAAATATGTACCAATATTGCATAAAATACAAATAAAATATGACTCATCAATATGTGCCAACATCATTAACTATACACCTTATGTATATGCCAAATCATCAACTACTTGTCTCAACCGTATACCCAACATGTACCTCAAACAAAAGCCCTCATCAATTTCTTCATCCAAATATGATTTGTAACTTTGTAATAGACCTAGTGTATATGATCACATACCTGCAAACCTTCCTTAACTTTAACAACAAGAGACTAGAATGTTCATCAAACTTTACTTTAGTCTCACATGACTAAGTTTGGATTAGTCAACAACCCTAACTTGAAATAATCATAACTATGTACCTATAATGAATAAATATATGGAAATAGTACACAATGTTCTTCAGTGTCTTTTCTTCAATTTCTCCAGGTTTCACTTTTTGGAACCTCTCAGAAAAGGAGTTATAGAAAAAATGGCATACCTTGTTGAATTATGGCTTATTCTAGAGATCGAACTTGTAGAGAATGCCCTGGACATAATATTTTATGTATAGATCTGAAAATGGTACCCAACATGCTACAGACTGTACTCTAACCAATACATTTTGTCTTAATTAATTTGGATATGTTATGAAAAGTTATGACATTTTTACTCGAAACACCTATTTTAGACTAGTTTTAGGACTAGCCACAAACCCTATTTTCCATGGAGTATAACTCCAAAACTACAACGACCTGCAAGTTGAAAATTTTATCATAGCTACTTGGATATGTTTCCTCAACGGAATCCACATTTAGCGGTCTAAATCATTCTAGAAAAAAAATTATTTCGAAAATGGTGAGATGACCTATAAATAACATACCTTATAAAGCATCATCAAAAAAAAAAATCCTCCCTTGAATTTTGGCCTTCTTTGCTTCACCTTCCCTCTGAAATTCACCTTAGATATCCTTTGGTTACTTCGTTCACTTGTAGATATTCAATATGTTCAATTTTTATTAAATGAGAGACCCTTGCCTCTTATTTATACTTTTATGTAGCTTCCTCAAGGGGTTACCTTCTAACCATGTTAAACCACTTTCCTTAATTTAGGGCTAACCCACTTCTAACCACTTTTCCACTTAGTAATTTCTCCATTAACTTTATTATTTAAATAAAAAATTTGTATCCAATTTTACTTATAGTACACTCGTCACTTCACTTTATTATTTAAATAATTTCTTATTTGCAACCACTTTGACTACTTTGACCTTTTGGGGCTTCTAGATGACTCATGAGGGTTCTCCAACTTCACATGGCCATAAATCTCTAATCGTGAGGATTTATGTGACGTTCCACATCCCACCGGAAATGGCATGACATGTACTATCCATATAGAGTAGGCTTACCTTCAAATATATTAAAACTCATATAATTATGCATCAAACAAACTTGGGTCCATTACCCAAACCTTTGTGCTACCATAATTCGCTACCAGACTTTCTTCAAGGGTTGAAATCAATGACAACCAACCCAATTAATAAAAAATCCCTCCCTTTAGCATTGATGGAAACACTATGATGAAATACTAAATTCATATCACTCATGCTTCCCCTGTGACCATCGGTCCCCCTGGAACCATGCCTCTATGCTCTTTCTCCAAGCATTTACCTTTGCATCTGATAAATCTCTCCCCCTTTGTCATCAATGGAAAAGGTATCTTTCCATCCAGAGATGATTCCCTTGACTGAACTCTTCCTAAAACTGATTTCCCAACCTGAAATATCCTCTTTATGGTGCTTCCTCATGTAAATCTAAGACATATAAGATAAAAATTCAAAATCATTCATTTTGGAGTAGAATTTACTCTAAGTCTCTAGAGAAGATACTCAAAGGCTCCCCGTGGAAGCAGTTTTGTAAAGATGTCTACCACTTGTTCTCTTGTTCCCATATATTCAACTCCGATGTTCTTCTCTGCAACTTGTTCCTGTAGAAAGTGATACTTGATTGGACTGTTCTTCATCTTGGAGTGCATCATCGGGTTACTCAAGATGATTCATTTCTTCCATTCTGGCAACTGGGGAAAATGTCTCTTCAAAGTAGATTCCTTCAACCTGTGCGTATCCTTTACATACCAATCTAGATTTTTTCCTTGTAACATGTCCATCTTCATTTAATTTATTTCTCAAAACCCACTTTGTACCAATCACATTCTTATTCTTTGGTCTTGAAACCAATTCCCAAGTGTCATTCTTCTCTATTTGATCCAATTATTCATCCATGGCCTTATTACAGAATTCATCCTTGATGGCCTCTTCAAAATTGTCTGGTTCAATCGTAGATAAGAGTGCTAGGTGCATTTGTTCTGGTGAACAGATTCTTCTTCTAGTCTCAACTCCTGCATCCTTGTTTATGATAATATGATATGAAGGATGATTCCTCTGTACGCATTTTCTAGGTATCTTTGGAGGCACTTGCTGAACTTGTTCTTCTACTTCTTTATGATCCTCTTCATATTCCCCTTATACTTTTTCTTCATCATCTTCTTCTTCTTCATAAAGTTGTTCCATTGATTCATTTTCTTCTTCCCTTAATTTTCATCCACCTGTTTCATCAATTGTTACATTGATGCTTTCTACAACTTTGTTCAACCTCAGATTGTAACACTTGTATTCTTTCCTTGTACTTGATTAAACAACAAGTACTCCTTTGTCCACACAATATTCAAACTTGCTCATTATTCCATCTTCTCTTTTGATGTAATATTTGCTTCCAAATACTCTGAAGTACTTCACATTTGTTGGTCTTCCTTTCCATATCTCGTAGGGAGGTTTTTCATTGTTGTTTCTGAGAATTACTATGTTTTGAATGTGAAGTGATGTATGCACTGCATGTGTCCAAAAAATATTTGTCAATTTATAATCCATTAGCATTGTTTGATCCATTCCTTGTGCTGTCTTGCTCTTTCTTTCAACAACTCCATTCTGTTGAGGTTTCCTAGCAATGAAGAATTACCTTTTTATTCCATTCATGTTGCAGTAGTCCATAAATTACTTTGAAGTGAACTCTCCTCCATTATCATATCTCAAACATTTGATTTTTTAATCCATTTCATTTTCAACCATATTCTTGTAGACCTTGAAGTTTTCAAAATCTTCTAACTTGTTCCTGAGAAAGAAAACTGCAGTGATTCTTGTATAATCATCAACTAATAACATAAAGTATTTCTCACCTTTAAAACACTTTGTTGTAGTTGGTACAACTAGATTAGTATGCACAATTTCCAGTGGTCTTGTTGTTGAATATTCCTTTGATTTGAACTTGGTCTTTATTTTCTTTCCTTCTTGAAAATGCTTGCATAAAGTGTTGGTTGGTTTCGTGATCTGGGGAATTTCTCTAACTGATTCTTTTTTTCTGACTTTGACAAGGCTATCAAAGTGTATGTGACCCATTCTTTTGTGCCATGGCCAAATTTCATCTTCTTTTCCTAGACAACACTTTTCATTTCCTATTTCACTTAATACATATATGTTGCTTGAAGTTCTTGCAGTTGTTACAATCAATTTTCCTGAACCTTCTTTTCTTATCTCACACTTCGTTTAATCAAAAGTAATTTTATTACCTTGTTCACACATTTGACTTACACTTGAAATATTATGTTTCATATCTTCTACTAGTAGAGCATTTCTTACCTTGCTATTCTTGTTTCCAATTCTGACTGTTCATTTTCCAATGATTTTAACTGAATCATCATTTCCGAAGGAGAATGATCCATCTCTTTCCTTTCTTAATGTAAGAAATCTGTCTTTATCACATGTCATTTGTTTTGAACAACCACTGTCAACATACCAACCACGTTTCTTCTTCATAGCTTGTAGATCGAGTGTGAATTCTCCATTTCTATATTGATTTTGCTTTCTTATCCATGTTCTCTTCTGAGTTTCTTGTCCGTGACTGTTTTTGTTCTGTTTTGGCTCTCTAGGAGGGACTGCCATTCTACAATATTTGGATATGTGTCCAAAGTTTTTGCACTTGTACCATTCCACTTCAGTGCTCAATGATTCAAACTTGTTGTAGCTTCTTCTCTGTGTTTCAATAGGCCTTCTTGGATAACCATTTTTTGTATGAATTTCAAAGTTGTTTATGTTCCTCCTATTAGCTTTGCAATTTACATCTTTATGTCCTAAAATTATTGCATCAATAACATAAACCAAAAAAGATAGTTTGATACCTGGGAGTTGAAGATCTTATGAAAGGGGTTACTTTTATGAATCCTTCTTCTTCCTGAAGCTTGTTTGTTTCTTTCAGTCATTGATTCTGAAATATGAATCTTCTCAGTGGCAGTGTCCCTGTAATATTCCTTGTAGGTCTTCCTATTCTCTTTGATTGTTTTTGCATACATTTTTGGGTATGTTTCTTGTTTTGTTGATTTGGAGCTTGTTTCCTTTTCTATCTGATTGTATCCAAGTCTAGACTTTTTATGATGAGGCTTTTGACTGTTGATAATGTCATCCAAAACTTTTGAGTTGTTCTCCATATTTTTATTTTGAAGATCCTTTCTCAATGTGCTAATCTCTGCTTCCAAATTTCCAATGATCCTGTCTATTTCTTCAAGTTGTTCTTTGAGTTCTTCTTCAATTCTTTTATCTTCTTCTATTTGAACCTTCTAGTTGTTCTCGAGTGTCTTATTTCTTGTCTAGTTCTTCTTGTAGCTTCCTGTTTTTCTTCTTTTCTCTTCTTATAACTTCTATGCCACTCAACAATTCTTCTCGATAGTAAAATTCTACCTCTTCATATTCTTCTTCGGTTTCTTCTTTATCAAAGTGTTCTACTTCCATGAATAGAACTATTTATGTCTCACTATCGTTGACTTCATCATCATCTGATGAGGATATGTCTTCTTTGGTGCATAAGTTTTTCTTGAAATATTTGGTTTTGGTTGTTTTACCTTTACATGTTTGTTTTCTATTTAAGTGATCTTCATCATTCCTCTTCTTTTTATTATGAGGACATTTTTTAGAAAAATGACCAATACCATCATAATTAAAACAAATAAATGGAATATTACCTTTATATCTGTCTTTGGTTCCCTTGTTCAATCTTCTGACAAAGTTGGCCACTTCTTCTTCATCATCTTCTGAGAAGTCATTGTTTCTTCTATGTTCCTTTTTTTTCTCTTTTGGTTTGACCTTTTGGATGCTTTGAAACTTTCTTCTTTTATATCTAGATTTTCTTGTTCAGTTCTCATTTCATATTCTGTGAAGATTCCATGTAGTTCATCTATGCTTATTCAGTCTAGATCTGTTCTTTCTTCTAGTGTTGATATATTAGGATAAAATCTCATAGGAAGAGATATTAGTGTTGATTAATTGGGTTGGTTGTCATTGATGTCAACCCTTGAAGAAAGTCTAGTAGAAAATTCTGGTAGCACAAAGATTTGAGTAATGGACCCAAGTTTGTTTTATGGATAATGGTATGAGTTTTGATATATTTGTAGAAAAAACTATTCTAGATGGATAGTACATGTCATGCCATTTTCAGTGGTATGTGGAATGTCACATAAATCCTCACGGTTAGATAGTTATGGCCATGTGAAGATGGAGAATCCTCATGAGTCATCTAGAAGCCCCAAAAGGTCAAAGTAGTCAAAGTGTTTGAAAAGAAAAAATTATTTAAATAATAAAGTGAAGTGATGAGTGTACTATAATTCAAAGAGGATGCAAAAGAAATTATTTAATGGAGAACTTACTAATTATGGAAAGTGGTTAAGTTAAGTGGACAAGGGGTTATAAGTGGGTTAACCCTAAATAAGGAAAGTGGGTTAAGATGGTTAGAAGGTAACCCCTTGAGGAAGCTACATAAAAGTATAAATAAGAGGCAAGGGTCTCTCATTCAAATCACACTTGAATATCATTGAATAACTATTTTTGTGAAAGTTTATTTGGGAACATATTATTGATAGAGAAAAATTGCAGCAGAAAAAGTGTAGCAGAAAAAGTGCGGAAGGAAAACAGCGGCAGAAAAAGTGCAGTAGGAAAACTGCGGCAAAAAAAGTGTGGCAGAAAAATTGCAGCAGAAAAAGTGCGACAGGAAAACTACGACATAAAACGTGTGGCAGAAAAAGTGCGACAGGAAAACTGCAGAAGAAAAAGTGCAGTAGGAAAAGTGTGGCAGAAAAATCGTAGCAGGAAAAGTATGGCAAAAAAACCGCAGCAAAAAAAGTGCGGCAGAAAAATCATGACAGTGGATTCACGATAGAAAAGCCACAACAACAGAACGCTACAAGAAGAAAAAAAAGGTATGGTTCTCATCTGTGTAGTGTTGAATTTATGAATCAAGTTGAGGGTTTTCTTTGTAAATACGTTGGATGCCCTCTTGGGAGTTTATGGCTTGTTGTAGAGTTGATCTGAGGCAGATCTACTGAAGTTTAGTATTGGTTCATGTTTGAGGACTTTTGGTTGAGGTATGTTGCTAAAGTTATTGGTACAGATAGAGGTTGTATAACAATGAGGTTCTAGCACGTGGTTTGAGGTACACACTTGTGGTATAGTGTTTGAGGTATATGTGATCAGATTAGATTGGTTGATGAGTATACAGTGAGAGGTTTCTCAGTGAAATATTCAGTTTCTACGTTTGAGGTATATTTGATCTGATCATATTGGTTGATTAGTATATAGCGATAGGTTTCTCAGTGACATATTCATTTTCTACATTCAAGGTATATGCGATTAGATCAGATTTGTTGATGAGTATAGAGTGACAGGTTTCTCAGTGACATATTCAATTTCTACATTTGGCACTTATATTTTAGGGTGATTGGATGGGGCAAGGACAGGTGGTTGTAGCCACCTTTCGGTTGTATCCATAGAACATAAGGGGTTCTAGCTTCCTTCTGGTTCTAGCCAGAGAATTGGGTAGTTGTATCTTCCCTCATGTTGTATCCTGAGAAACTAGGGGGTTGGAGCCTCCTAGTTGCAACTGGAAAACAAAGGAAGTTGGTTCTTCCAATGAATGTAATTCTTAAAACATATAAGAAAACTCATTATGTGTTTTTATCCTTCTTTGGTTTTCCACTTAAAAAACTGGTGTACTGTGTATGTGTGTGATTACTCATTTGTTCATTGTTTATTTACTCTGCAACTATTGGATGATAATTCTACAGTGATATAACACTTTCATTTTATGGTGAAAAATGATTAAATTTCTCTATTATTGATTCACCCCCCCCTCTTAGTAATTCAACAATTGGTATTAGAGAAGTTTCCTTCAGAAATAAATTTAATAACTGAAAGGTAGATCATGGAGAGAAACAACATGTATAAAAATGGAATACCACAATTTGATGGACAAAAGTATGCATTTTGGAGCAGAAGGATGAAAACATATATACAGGCACATGGATTTGAAATTTGACAATCAGTTGTATATGGATACAAAGAACCAACAATTTCATCGACAAATGAAAGAGCAATAAAACGTGGTCAAAATAATTCCAAATCCCCAAATGCACTTACGAATGGTATTTGTGAATCGGTATACACCAAAGTTATACATTGTAAATCTGCTAAAGAGATTTGGGACAAGCTTTAAAATATTTATGAAGGAGATTCAAAAGTCAAAGCAACAAAGCTTCAAACTTACAGATTCCAATTCAAACAACTAAATATGAAGGAAGATGAGAATATTACAACTTAATTCTTACGAGTCGATGAAATAGTAAATGCAATCATAGGATTGGGAGAAGAAACTAAATAATATGTAATTTTTCAAAAGGTACTAAAATCTCTTCCTATGAGATTTCATCCTAAGATATCAGCACTAGAATAAAGAGCATATATAGACTCAATAAGCATGGATGAACTACATGGAATCTTCACAACATATGAAATGAGAACTGAGTAGGAAAATCTAGATATAAAAGAAGTGGCTTTCAAAGCATCCAAAAGATCAAAGAAAAAGGGAAAGAAAAAAGAAAAAAAACATAGAAATATCAGTGACATCTCGGAAGATGATGAAGTGGCCAACTTTGTCATAAGATTGAACAAGGGAACCAACAACAGATATAAAGGTAAGCTTCCATTGATTTGTTTTAATTGTGATGGTATTGTTCATTTTGCTAACAAATGTCCTCATAAGAAAAATAAGAGGAATGACGAAGATTGATCAATAACAAACAAACATATAAAGCCAAAAGAACCATAAAGAAATCTTTCAAGAAACGCTTCTGCACCAAAGAAGACATCTCCTCATCAGATGAAGATGAAGTCAGTGACAATGAGACATAAAGAGTTCTATTCATGGAAGTAGAAGACTCTGATAAAGAATACATCGAAGAAGAATATGAAGAGGTAGAATTTGACTACCGAGAAGAATCGTTGACTTCCATAGAAGTTATAAAAAGAGAAAAGAAGAAAAATAAGAATCTACAAGCGGAACTAGACAAGAAGAGGACATTCAGGAACTAGAACAAATGATCAAAAATTTGAAGGTTCAAATAGAAGAATATAAAAGAATTGAAGAAGCACTTAAAGAACAACTAGAATAAAGAGACAAGATCATTGAGAATTTGGAAGCATAGATTGTCACATTAAGAAAGGATCTTCAAAAGAAAAATATGCAGAAAAACTCAAAATTTTTGGATGACATTATCAGTAGTCAAAATCCTCATCATGATAAGACCGAACTTGGATACAATTAGAAACAAAGGGATCAAGCTCCGAAACAAAAAACAAGAAACACATCCAAAACGCTATGCATAAACAATCAAAGGGGATAGGAAGACCTACAAAGAAGATTATAGGGACACTCCTCCATCGAGAAGATTTAGATTTCAGAATCAACAACCGACAGATAGGCCTCAGGAAGAAGAAGGATTCAGAAGAGCAACTCCTTTAATAAGATCTTCAACTCCCAGGTATCAATCTATATTTTTTTGGTTTATGTTATGCATGCAATAATTTTGGACATAAATCTATGAATTGAAGAGCTGACAACATGAACATAAACAACTTTGAAAGTCATAGAAAAAAGGGTTCTCTAAGAAGGTCTAGTGAAACAGAGAGAAGAAGTTACAATAGGTTTGAATCACTGAGCACTGAAGTGGAACGCTAAAAGTGTAACAAATTTGGACACATGGCCAAAGATTGTAGAATGACAATTCCTCCTAGAGAACCACAACATAACAACAAAAATAATAGATAGGAACCTCAGAAGAGAACATGGATAGGAAATCATAATCAATATAGCAATGAAGAATGCACACTCGCTCTACAAACTAAGCAGAAGAAACATGGTTGGTATGTTGACAGTGGATTGTCAAAACAAATGACAGGTGATAAAGACATGTTTCTTATATTAAGAAAGGAAATAAATGGATCATTCTCTTTCGGAAATGATGATTCAGCTAAAATCATTGGAAAAGGCACAATGAGAATTGGAAACAAGAATACCAAGGCAGAAAATGTTCTACTAGTAGAAGATATGAAACATGATCTTCTAAGTGTGAGTCAAATGTGTGACCAAGGTCATAATGTTACTTTCAATTCAAAAAAGTATAATATAAGAAAACAAGGTTAAGGAAAATTGATTGGAACAGCTGCGAGAACTTCAAGCAACATATATGTATTAAGTGAAATTGGAAATGAAAAGTGTTTTCTAGGAAAGGAAGATGAAAATTGACTATGGCACAAAAGAATGGGTCACATACACTTTTATAACCTTGTCAAAGTCAGAAAAAAATAATTTGTTGGCACAGGGGCAGACTTAGGGTTCCACGCTTCAGCAGTGCACCAGCAAAACCCTAACTACAGACCCTTTCGACAACACCTGTGAAGCTGATGAAGTCTCACCCGAGGTAGAAGCACGGGTGGTTGCAGGACTCATATGTCTGCAACCTAGCTGGGACATATATATGTGATTACAATACCTTAACAGAGAACTTAGTAGTCAACATTCATTAGAAATTAACCCTTATTTACATCGCAGATCCAAATCCTAATTACATAACAACACAACATTCCACAAGATCTAATACATCCAACACTTAGCACATATAAATAGATCAGATCTAGCATTCATTCACATTACTAAGCACTAAGCTATAATATCAGATGCATCTAACATATATCATTGCAATAAGAATACATCACATCAATAACTTTAATGCACAAAGCAACCACAACATAAGATATACGTGGTTCACCCCAGTGTGGGGCTACGTCCACCAACTCTTCTCTTATTTATTATCTTCTTTGAATATCATACAAACACAGAGCCACAAGAACCTACTCTGCATAGGACAAGATATCTGCTTGCACCTCGCTAGATCCTCCTTCCCCAAGCTAGGTTTTAGCAAAAAGTCTTCTTACAATCTGCACAGAATCTTCTTACAATCACTTGCACTTAGCTCTACACAAAGACTTTTCAATCACATAGGTCAAACTCTAGCACTTAGCATCTTGGCCTTAATACCCTTAGCACCACCTACTTACATCACCTAGATTTATATTTATACATTACAAAATGGGCCTAAACATGGGTAAACCCATGGGCCAACATCCCATACCCATTACATAAACCCTAAACCCAAAAATTCCCTAATAAGGGGCTGAGATCCCATGATCTATGATTCACCTTGTGCTCTACCTTCGACCAGCTTTTCGAAGTCCAAAAATCGGTCAAACGTGACCCAAGTTCTCCAAAACTTGGTCAAGGGCCAACAGGCCCCCAACACTCACCTGTGACTCGTCCTAAGTTACTCTGATTTGGGGAAATCTGCCTCAAATGCCTCGATCTTGGATCAAGCTACTTAGACCTGTTGCTTCACCAGAGCCTCCTGCTCAGAGAAATCTTGAATAACCTTCTATTTCACAGGTCCTTCCAATCGTTGTTCAATTGAGTCGACTACTTATTCTAGCTATGCACTTTGTCCTTCAATCTCCTAAAAAAGTATGCAAGTTGCATCCTGCACTGGTTGGAGTCGCTAGGTTACTTCCATGACCTTAATCTGAATGGCATGGGCCTCTTGTTGAACCATGCATTGTTCCTGGGATCTTTTCATCCTCTCAACCTGTGATAGTAGATTCAATTGCGCTTGCACTGTTGTTTCTTGCTGTTTTGCCTCCTGGAGCTGTGACTCTAGTGTCCTGAGCTCAGGGTCCTCTGCAAGGTGCTCGTAGGTCTACGCAATTAGACTGCTGATTTTTTTGCATTCCAAGGCTAATGCCTTTATTCTCCCAACTACGCTCTTCACAGTTTCATCTCTTAGATATCGCACTTCCTGTGGAGTGCTTGGCACTGCTTGTAACTCTAGTTCAACTATCCTTTGTTGGAGCTACTGAATGGCTTTGGCAAGCTTCCCTAATTGTCTTTATACTGGGTCTTCTTCCATCTGTTCTAAGCCCGTCACAGAGTGAAGTTCTCTAATGACTGCTTCTTTAACTCCAATCTACTCTGCGAGCAGCTGTTTCTTCTCCTTCTGGATATGCACTCTATCCTTTGCAAACTTGGCTTGGATGTCATCATTTTTCTGTTGCACAACCCGACGTTGTTCTCTAGCTTCCTCTTTTTCTTGCTTTAAGGCCTCTATGGCCTGTTATTTTTCCTCCTGTACACAATGAAGGTGAGCTTCGATCGCATCTTCTATTTGAGAGAGCTGGATAGGTTCATCTCCCAACTCTCTTCCTTTCGATTATGGGGGCGTAGTAGACACTACATTGCTGGAGTGGACGGCTTGTTGTACCCCTTTCATCTCTGCTTCAATTCTTTCATACATGGTCTCTTGTTTGGCTTCATTACATTGTAAGATATCTTCTGAGGTATCTAAGACATCGACGATGATGAAATCTATGTCATCCATCGTGAACACAGTCTGCATATGTGGTTTAATAGCTTTGGACTTCTTCTGTGATGTAGGTTTCGTGGGGGTAACCTTTCTTTTCTTGGAGGTATCAATTTCGTCAATAAGGTCCCTAGGTGGTGTTACTTTTCCTTGTTTCTTCTTGTCATATTCTCCTTTGTCTTATTCTTTGTCTACTTCGTCATCACCTCCCCCTCTAGGTGAGTCTGAAGTAGTCTCTTCTGATGCACTGTTTAGCTTCTGTACCTCTTCCTTTTTCTTCCTTCTACTACTACTGGGTGCATCATAATCTTCACGAGTGACCAGAGGACTTTTGATTAGGTTGGTGTCAGACAATTCTTCCTGGTCGACTGGTACAATAATATCTGTGGGTCACTCCTTAGTCATTTCTTCCATGTCCTCCTCAGTGAGCTTGTAGTAATATTGGAGCTCTTCTTTATGTTCGTCTCCTCGCGCAGTGATATAAATAAAATGTATATCTGTGAAAAAATTCACAACTGGTCTGAACCTGTGCAGGGTATTCAGTTTCATGCGAGGGGAAGAATCAATAGCCCACTTCAACTGTGGGTAATAGGTGTAGAACACCATATTTGATTTCCATTGTTTAGCCATGTCGCTCAAATACCAGAGCATGGTGAACTTTGTAGATAAGGGTTCTAATGGATCAATCTCAGGGAAGGTCACACCTTATGGCATCTCCCAAGCAATGAAGGCGATGAGGATCAACAACCAACTAAAATGGAACTCATAGCCCCAATCTTGAGCTTCGAGGGAGTCTTTCTCTAACTGGTTGACGAGGAAGCTCACCTAGTTCGTTTATAGCCCTTCCACACATTTTCATACGAGGTCGACGACAAACCCCGTGACATGTGTGGGTCTTTTCTTCCTTACTAGATTACCATCAATCAACTGGTAGGCTAGGCGCACTGTGCCATTCTAGATGGAGGCTAGCTTGTAGCCCTGCTTCCCATTTTCTACATCACCATAGGTGTCTTTTATTCTCTGTTCCAGGGCACGATTTGCAACGTTTCCTGGATAAAATTTGGATGGGTTTGGGCCTTGCACGCTTAGTTCAGTGATCCTATGGATCATCACTAGATCAATGGTGATACACCTATCCAACCACAGATAACCACCGTGGAAGCACGATAGCAGTAGCTTAATGCATGTGTTAACCTCTTGATGTCTTTCGAAGTGTGGTATCTTCCTCACATTCAGGATAGTGTACCTCACAATGTCCATGGTCCATGAATGGGGGATGATCTTTGAATTCTCCCTCTTTTTATTGGTCAAATACTTGTATAACAAATGGATAAGAAAACCAATCGGTTAACCAAAACATACATAAACCATATATATGATGGGTCAACAAACTAGCCAAAGATGCTTATGATTCTTGCTTAACAATCAAAAGTAAGATGACAGTTCCCATAGGACCATTAAACAGAGACAAAAGAACAAATTCCACTCATATGCATAGACAAAGATGAAGGAGTGTCTGACAATAACAAATGAAATAATCTTGTAGGCTTGATATATTAAAGAAAATGTCTTTCATACAAAAACAGTAGAATATAGAACTCAAAATCGAACCATTATTTCATCTTCTGTCTTCATCTTATAGCTTTACAATACAGTTTTGAGATCCTAAAAGAATGGATCAGATATGCTAAAGATAGAAAGTCAAAACTTAGTTGCAAAAGATAAGGAATGATCCTCAAAATGAGGTCAATTCCACATTTCATGGTCTTCAGATCTTGTAGAGTCCTTGTGTAGTGCAGAATAGCCTTCCAAGGTTGTTTGATGACTCTTTCAAGAGATAGAATTCGAATTTGCTGAGTTGTGCAAAAATCCTAATTTGTTGCCACCAAAATAGGTACCAAAACCAACTTGGATACCTTTCTAATCCTTATACACCAAAAATGGATCTTGAATCTGACTCTATAATTCAACATCTATCCATTTCAAGTGTTTTCAAATGATTCGGATTAGTAAAACCTTGATCTGTGCAAAATTTAGCTTTCTTTGGCCAGTGACAGGTTTCGGTGGTTAACACAGAGGAATTCTAGGTGTATTAACTACCAAAATCTCTGCTTTCGGTGGTTAATGAACAATCGTCCTGTTCGCCTAAACCACCAAAAACTTAGCTTTGTCCAAAACTTCAAAATTGCAAAAATTGATTACCTTGATACTTTGTTGAGTGTTCAAGGCCTCTTTGATGATGCAGATCTTCCTCGTATAGATTTAGGAGCTTTAATTTGCTGTGTGGAAGACTATGGTATATCAACCATCGTTGTAGCTAACTCAGCTAAAGTTTCCAAACCTGTTTGATCCTGTGTTGGAGGTTGAGATTATTTTAACTTTAGCCTCAGAAGTCTAATCTGCCTGTACAACTTCATGTTCTCTCTTATCAACACCCTGTTCCTATCCTTGATTTTATCATGCTTTTCCTTGAGACTTTGGTTCATGTTATAAAGTTCTACATTTCTTTCAGTCAACTCGCCTTTTTAATGACTCTTTCTAAGACTTCCATCTCATAGATCTATTTCAGAACTTTATTGATTTTCTAAGTCTTGGATGCTTTAGGCTTGCTTGAAGAAGCTTTTTCTAATGGTTTACTGTGTTCATCTGGAGGAGTTGGTGAGGGAAAGTTGGGATAATCTTCTGCAACTTGCTCAGCCTGTTCGTCACCCTGTGTCTCTGCTAACTCCTTCTCTGGCTCTGAGTCACTGTATGGTAAGTTCAAAGGGTTATCTCCTTCAGCAAGGTCCTCGGTCTACTCACCCTCTTTACCAAACTGCAATTTCCTTTTGGTTCTTTTTCTTTTAGCAGAGGATGATCTTGTCGGCTCTCTTGGAGGTGAGATAGCCTTCCTTTTTCTTCGACTGCTCTTAGGGGTGATGGACTTCTTAGCAAAAAACTTCTTCCCCTTTTCATTATGTTGAAAATTAGTTTGGAACTCATTCCAAAATAGGAAGTAATTCCAGTCCACCTGTTTCTTCTTCAAGGACTCTTTAACAATGAGTGTAATCAACCCTTGGTGTGACAACCTACTGGCCACTTTGGTAGGCTTCACCTTGACTTGTCTAGCCATTTTTGTGAGAGCTTTGTGCAGGTAGAAAGGAAAATTGATGGGAGACCTGCCTGTGAAATGGTTCAATAGCTTGAAGTGGTAAAACATAACCCTGTTGTACCTGCCCTCACAGGTGATGTATGCAAAGATTGCTTTCAAAAGGGCTTGCCATTTAGGCTCAAGAAAGGACATTGGTATGTCTTTTTCCATATGAGATCCTTATGATGAGGCTGCAAGTAGGATCTGAACTCAATGTTTGTAGGAACAGTGGTCTTAAACCAACATTCCCCAGTTCTTGGGAGGCCAGTAACCTCTGTAATGGTTGCCTCATCAACTACAAATTCCTCCTTGCCAATAGTAGTTGTCCTTCCATCATATGATAAGGCAAATGCTTTAGAAATATGTTGGTGAAAGTCTGCAAGTTTTTCACAATAGGAAAAGACGCCAATCTGTTTGAAAAAGTCGGCCACCTCTGGGTGTGCCTCTAGATACCATGTTCCATCTAACTCAGACCTGAGGGTTGGCCCAGCTTTTGGAATCTGATGAGTTTGTTGACCTGTCCCTACCATTTAGGAAAAATCTGCAAGCTAGGGGAACAAACACCTAACGTTTTTGATGAACTAAGAGTGTATGTCGAGGTAAAAGACACAGAACAGGATGACTCAGAGTTTGATTTGCATAAACCCAATCTTCAACAGATTTTAATCAACAGTAAAGGTTGGATATTAGTCGAGAATTTCAAATTCAGGTAGGAGATATAATTGAACTAAAAAAGTGAGAGATTCTAAAGACTACCTGATGACTCGGGTTTTTCTTCGAATTGGATGACATATGGCTTGATGACCAGCAATAGGACTCGAGCTTCACTTGGCAACAACGATGATTGATTTCAGCGTATGAGTTGGTTAATGAAAACACGAGATTATAGCTAATACACATAGTTTTATATTTGAAAAGGTGATTAACTGGGGTTATTATATACCTATCCCCTTGGGACTTGAAGTAATGATCATCCATGTGACTAATCAATACAGTTAGCTGAGAATCAAACTCCTAAAATTCTGTGTTATGCCGAGCCTTCATATGAAATGAAAAATGGTGGTTAAAAAAGGACAACAGAGCATCAATATCCCAATAAGATGTAATAATAACATCCTACCTCACCAAATCGATCGAGTTTCGACGGTTATGTCTTCATGATTACGCCAACTGACAACTAGCTTGTGTGAAAGCATGGGCTTTTCTTTTTCCACGTAGAAACCTTTTCGGTGGTTAACTAGGCTTTTGCTTTTCCCTCTTAACTACCAAGAACGAAGGCTTTTGGTGGTTAATGAACGCTTTTCAGGCTCGCCTAAACCACCGAAACCTGAGATTCTCTCTTTTTCTTGAAAAAACCAAATCAAATGTTTTTTCCAAGTTTATTTACAGAAAATAGACTCTCTAACATACCTAAAGAAATTTAGAAATAAATTTTTGGACCACACTCTATCACCTAAAAAGAAAAATATCCATCAATTTATTTGAGGAGATAACAACGGACATCACCTTCTCAGCCATGAGGTCTATTAGGATCTCTTTGACATATTTTTCTACTGCACTAATTTCGTCCGACATGCACACTCAAGATCTGATATCTCATGTCGGTGAACAACACTCAATGTAACAGAACGGATGGCGAGGTCTCAATAATCACTGTGCGAAAGAAACTAATTCTTTGTGGGATCGGGTAATCACAATTGGAAAACATATTCTCAATGTAAAACTCGATGGGATAAATAGAGAACGTCATAGCAGACTCTTCCAATAGTCAGGAACGCCTTAATCAATGTTATTCCATCCATTATGGCACGGTTTGAATGATCCAGTGGAAAACAATCCGGAAATAACTGTATTTATAACCATTTTGGAGCGTCATTCTAATGGTCCAGATGCCTCCAAAGTTCATATTTATTTTCCATGGTGAAGTGCCAATCTTTGTTGTTTTGATATCTCGATGAAGTTCCAGTTCCGCAAACCTTCTTTCTGCAGAGCCCTCCCTGGAATTTCCTGTAACTTTTCTAACTTTGCTTTCTTCTTGCTGAGAGTTTTGTCTTTCTTTCCTGAAATCTAAGTCACTAATTTCCTCTTTCCATTATTCTTATCTCCTCTTGGCATGTTAATTTCACACTATGGAGGTTCTTTCATAGGGTTCAAGGGTAATACTTCTCTTTCTGGGGTAGGTGCTTTACTCTCTTGTACAGACATGTGTTTCAAGTCTTCCTCTGTTCTTTCAACTTCGACATCCAGATCTCTGGTCCTTAGTAGCTTCGAATGCTCCTCTTTTTCTTTCAGTAAGTGTGCTATTCTCCTAGCCATGAAATCTCTTAGTTATTTCTTTTTCTATTCTAGATCCTCCTCTTCTCGTTTCCTTCATATTTGATCTTTCTCAATCCAGGTTTTTCCTAGAAAAAAAATAAAATGGGGTGTTGTTCTCAACAAACTTAATGATCTCAAATTATTCTTCTGTCGAAGTGCCATGAGCACTCATAGATGTCTGGGTAAGTATTCCACATACGGTTATCAAATTTCCTCTAAATAATCATATTACTCCTAATGAAGGAACCATAGTAGGCTTTCGCAAAATTTCCCAAGTTCTTTGTGTCATGATATTCACCTGCGTTTCCTCATCCAAGACATAGTCTATGTCGAAGTCTCCTATTCTTGTTTCTATATGCTCCTTTTTGGACACACCTACCACACTTAGGGGGGGGGGGGTGAATGAGTGTGGGGATCTGTTTCCAAAAAACTTCCCTCTTACACAAAACTCATTAGTTAGCATTTAAAATTTACTCATTACTCATTGTTGTCATTAATAATCAGTTAGATGTGAATACATATCAGCAACATATATGAGCAATATATCATCAACAAATCATCTCCACAAGGAACAGAAGGAACACAAGATGTATGTACAATTTTTCTTTTTATTATGGACTTCAATCCAGGGGTTTTTCAACAACAACTGAATAGAGTACAACTCTACATAAGCACCAGCTCTATATGCAAGAATCAACTTACATTCTCAGCACCAACTAATATGAGGCAACAATCCTCAACAAATATCAATCTGTACCATAAACAAGAGCATCAACCATGCACCAACCTGTGCCAAACAACCTATAATCAACCTGTACCATAAACAAGTGCATCCAACCATGTACCCGGTATATACCAATCATTTGTCAACTACTCATCAACAATGAATCATCAATATGTACCAACATCATCAACTATACACCTCATGTATGTGCCAACTCATCAACTGCTTGTCTCAACCATGACTAGTTTTGGATTAGTCTACAACCCTAACTTGAAATAATCATAACTTTGTACCTGTAATGAATAAAGATATGAAACTGATACATAATTTTCTTCAATGTGTTTTATGAAATTCCTCCAAGTGGCACTACTTTTAATCTCTCATAAAAGGAGTTATAGCAAAAATGGCATACCTTTCTGAATTCTGGATTATTCTAGAGAGCGACCTTGTAGAGTGTGCCCCGCATGGAATATTTGTTGAATCGATCTGAAAATATTCCTGAGCATACTACATACTGTAATATAACCAACACAATTTGTCTCACTGAATTTGTATCTGTTATGAAGAATTTATGACATTTTTACCCGAAACACCTGTTTTTGACTAGTTTCAGGACTGGTCACAAACCCTATTTTCCACGGAGTGTAACTCCCAAAATACAATGACCCACAAGCTGAATTTTTAACCATAGATACTTGGATATGTTTTCACACTTGAATAGAAATTTCAAGATCTGAATCATTATAGAAAAAAAGGTATAGCAAAAATGGTGAGATAACCTGTAAATAACATACCTTAGAAAGCACCATCAAAAGAATTTATCCTTCCTTGCATTTCGGCCTTCTTTTCTTCACTTTCCTCAGAATTTAGGCTTATATATCCTTGGTTACCTCAGTCACCTATAGATATTCTATATTCTCAAGTTTTACACACCAAAAATGCTCAAGAAGCTCTCCATCAATACTCCAAAAGATATTCTCACAAGAAGCTCTCCATTGATCCACAAAAAGGATGATCTACCAGAGACCATTGCTATCTTATTTATAGTTTCATCCTCTAGGTTACTTAACCCATTTTTAGGTCACTTAACCCATTTCTAGGTCACTTAACCTTTTTTCCTTATTTTATGGTTAACCACTTTCCATAAATAAAAAGTTCTCCAATACTTTATCATTTAAATATTCCTTCTTGATTTTTTCACTTCTCTTGATTATTTAAATAATCCACCTTGAATCTGTCACTTTAATTTAACATTTAAATAATATTAACCCATTTCTAGGTCACTTAACCTATTTTCCTTATTTTTAGGGTTAACCACTTTCCATAAATATTCCTTCTTGATGTTGTCACCTTACTTTATCATTTCTTGATTTTGTCACTTCTCTTTATTATTTAAATAATCCACCTTGACTTTGTCACTTTACTTTATCATTTAAATAATGATTTCTTCTTTTAGGTCACTTTGACTTCTTTGACCTTGGGGGCTTCAAGCCTTCATGTGGGGGTCCTTCGTCTTCGTAAGGCCATAACTCTCAAACCATGAGGAGTTATGTGACATTCCACATACCACCAGAAATGGCATGACAAGAACTATCCATCTAGGATAGTTTCACCAACAATTTCCTTGATATTCATCTCGTTATTCCACATACAAGAATGGGTCCTCCAACCATTCTTCTAGGATAACTCAATCCGCAAAGAGTCTTCCCGTGAGGGATTTCACCATAAGGGGACCACTTTGGAGTTCATCCATTTGTGTACCTTATTAATCATGATAATACAATAATGAAAGCATGGTCCTCCAACCATTCTTCTAGGATAACTCAATCTGCAAAGCGTCTTCCCATGAGGGCTTTCACCATAAGGGGACCACTTTGTATTTCATACATTTATGCACCTTATCAATCATGATAAGACAATGATGAGTCATCTATACATTTTTCCAACAATGCATCATATACCAATGAAACCACATCGATCCATCTTCATCATGTATCAATGACAACTCATTGATCCATCTTCATCTATGCATTCTCATCAAGGATAATACATATTATATTACATCAATCATCAATCAATCAATCCTTTGACATCAA
>JASDQU010439925.1:36721-47210 GCA_032191745.1 Picea mariana | reverse complement strand
GCTGCCGTCACATCTCTTCTTAGAGATAAGCCGCCACCATTCCAACAAGATTGTTTTCGCTGCATTTTACAGTTTCATCTTATTTCATTATTTAATAGAAAACCAGTTTTACTGTATCTCTGTTATTTTGTGTTAAGTACCTGTTAATAATTTGTATTCATTTTGTTCTGCTCATAAAATTAGGATCAAACCTGAAAGAGAAGATGGTAACCACACCAATACTGGTATTTCCCGATTGGGAAAAGACTTTCCATGTACATGTAGATGCATCAACCATAACACTTGGAGATATACTGGCACAACCAGGATCAGAAGAATTGGACCATCCTATAGAATTTGTTAGTAGAAAACTGTCAGAATCAAAGAAAAATTACAAAACCACAGAAAGGGAAGGCTTAGCTATGGTCTATGCGCTTCATAAATTCAGGCATTATTTATTGGGAAAACATTTCAAGATGTTCACAGACCATTCAAATATCAAATACCTTGTCAACAAGACAGTGTTGGGGGGGGATAATTTTTATATGGTTATTTCTATTCCAATAATTCGAATTTGAAGTGATAGTCAAACCAGGGAAGTTGAATGCAGGACCTAATCGCCTGTCAAGGATCACTAATGTGGAGGAACCTACAAATCTAGTGGAAACATTTCCCGACACACATCTATTTTCATTCCAAATAGCCGATGAATACTTCACAGACATCATCCAATACTTGAGTATAGAGACTATGCCACAGGAATTCAACACTGCACAGAAGAAAAATCTGGTAGTGAGGACTGCAAACTATCAATTGATCGCACACCATTTATAAAAAATGGGTGCAGATATTATATTGAGAAGATGTGTGCTAGAAAATGAAATACCTAGGATTTTAGTAGAAGCCCATGAGGGAATAGGAGGAGGAAATTATGCAGGAAAATCTAATGTGCATAAGGTATTATGTTTAGGACTATGGTGGCTTAATGTTCACAGAGACTCAAAGGACTACTGCCAAAAATGTGATGCATGTCAGAGGGTTGGTAAACCGAATAGAAGGGATGATATTCCCTTGAGACAAAAAGTAACCTTGCACATATTCGACAAATGGAAAATAAACATTTTGGAACCAATTAACCCACCAACAAAAAGGTCAAGAGAGAGGTACATTATTAACGCAACAAAGTACTTAACAAGATGGGCAGAAGCAACACCAGTAAAATATTGTAGCTCAGAGACAACAACACACTTCTTGTTTGAGAAAGTAATCACTAGATTTGGATTCCCAAGGATTTTGATGAGTGACCAAGGCACTCACTTCATTAGCAACACTATTAGGGCTATGACTGAGAATTTTGAAGTTTATCATCAAAAGAGTACACCATATCATCCTCAAGCAAATGGAACAATGGAAGCCTTTAACAAAATCCTCGAGAATGCACTGACAAAGATCTGCAACATTAATAGGGACTATTGAGACTTGAAGATACCAATAGTACTATGGGCGTATAAGCCCACATGCAAAAAATCGATAGGGCATACACCATTCAGATTGGTGTATGGACAAGAAGCAATGGTGACATTAGAGTTTTTGGTACCTAGTCTGTGTGTCACATAAATTACCAACATGACAGAGCGAGGTGCAATACAAGAAAGGATAAGTCAACTAATGATCATGGAGGAAGATAGGATTCGAGCAGGGTTTCACCAAGAAGTACAGAAAGAAAGGGAAAAATCTTGGCATGACAGACATATCAAGAGGAAAAATTTCAATAAAGGAGACTTAGTCTTGTTGTACGACATTAAATATCTTCATCACCCAGGAAAACTCAAAATGCATTAGTTAGGACCATATGAAGTAAATACTGTCACAGATGGGGGAGCTGTATAGTTGAAGGATTTAGGAGGAACATAACCTAGAGGGATGATCAGTGGGAGTCAATTGAAGCTGTATAGAGACAATGGACCTCCTAGCATATAAAACAAAAAAACATAACTAAGCACAACAACTGAGGGGTTACCGTGTCGAACATCAAAAGATAGAAACAAAGGTATAGCGCGCCAAAAAGAGAATGTGCATGCACACTCGAAAACGCTAGCATGATGGAGAAAGGACCAACAGTCACTAAAAGGAAGAAAACAATGGAAATTGCAGGTACAAAAAATAAGCTCCAACAGACGGCAGCTATCACAATTGAATGAAAATAAAAATTGACAAGACACTACATTAATCGCACCAACTGGAGACAACAAGGGAATTCAATGGCCAGTACGCAGGAAGCACCAGTTCATTCAAAACACAAATTGGGTAATGTCTCTGAGAATTTTCAAATGATTCCTATATAAGGTAAGCACATAAGGATCATAAGCGTTATTGTGAAATTGAGAAAAGCATAGAGCGATAGAGTATACGGAGTAGAGAAAGAATTTGAAGAAGTTACAGAGCCAACTAAGCTCGACGGAGAATACCTTTACAATCATGACACCACCCAAGATAGGATTGTCGAGACACACCTACAGATGACCTCGAAGTAACCTCAGAGCACCTCATCAGCAATTGGAAAGCGAACAACAACCACCTCAGCCTCCAGAATTTTTCAACTTGGACAAAATCCCGTCGCCCCATATGACACTTAGAATCCCCACACCAGTGGTGGAGGAAACCCAATAGAAAATGCCAGTGGGAATGAACATCGATATGATGGAAGTAGGATAGAGCCAACAGACCCAGGATATAGGACATCCTTCACGCTTGGAAAACCTTGAAGAAGCCCTGAGGGTTAATGGGATGGTCCCGAACCATGCAGAAATGACCGCGCCAAAAAGGTCACACAAAAACACATAGGAACAACCACAAGAGGGAATAATGGAATATGCCACTGGCCAAGCAGAGGAGTATGAAGAAGAGATAAAAATGGAGGGTGGAACCTCGATTCAACCACCATAGCGGTAGGGAAAACAACCAGTAGCAAGATCACTGTGCAAGAAAGATTCCACAACCATAGTCTTGTTATGCATTTTGGAAGGCGTGCATGTCGCGGTTAACTTGTTAGGCCACGTGGAGAAACTATGGTACTCAAACCATGACATGGATGACATAGACAAATTTTCAGAGTTTTCCAAGAAAGTTTACCTAGATACTATGGGTATAGGACACTTCGGCAAACCAATTAACCAACCAAAATAGTGGGTAGTTGGATTGGCGAATATCGGGATTTGAGGCCTATTGGAGATCACACACTTTGCAAGGGGCCGGGATATAAGCAACTATGTCAAGAATTTAATGGTAGTTACCCACGGAGGATACCTACGTCTAGAACAACCCATCTCGATAGACGTGGAGATCATTGCATATAATATAGGGCTGCCTCCTTGGGGGGAGACACCCGTGGAATTCCTTGATGAAAAAATGAAGGAGAAGGAACTAGACGAGGAAATGAATAAGACGTATGGTACACAAAGAGGGTCGTGCAAAATCATAATTAAGAATATTAATGACACAACAACAAGGATGGACACAAAAATCATGGTGTGTAAGTTACTTAGGAAATGTCGCAAGGAGGAAGTCCCTACCGGGGTCATCACAGCTACAACATAGAGTGAAGAGGGCACCATACTCAGCTAGGCCCTGTACTTGTTTAATTTGTTTCTAGAAGACTGCAATGACATGCAGGAAATGGGGATAGAATTTCACTATTCATGGCTACTCATCCTGATCGCCTTGGTCGGATGGAGGGAGTCTCAGTATACATACTTCAATGTGAGATCCAATCCTTTCCACACAGTGTGATACATATCATTGGGGAGGACTTTAGAACCCAAGAACAAAAATGTGAATGTAGGCATGTTCGCAAGGTATTAAAACGACCTGTAGGAAAGCATCGCCAATAGTTGACGGAATACACCAAAAGTGGTCACAAAATATTAGGGCATAGATAACTTTAAAGAGACCAGGCATACAGTATGGATTCAAGCATGGAAGGATCTTGGGAACCAATGGATACAACTACGGTACTATGTCAAGGAAGAGGATGTAGAAATAGACATCAAATATTGGCACGAGGACTGGAGGATTCCAGACTTGAATCAAGAGATGCTCACAGATAAGTAGGTAGAGGTAGAGAAGGAACATACACCTACAAGAGGCAAAATGATGCCCGAGAAGCCAATGATAGGTCAGAACCCAAGGCAACAGAAGAAAGGGGGTGTGTCCAAGAAAGGCACACAGGCGGGGAAGAAGAACAACACCCAGGTGCTGCAGGAACATGAACAAGAGACTGAGACAACATAGGGGGCCACCTCAAGTACTACTCAGAGGGAGCAAGGCCAGACCTGGAGGCTAATTATAAAAATGGGGGGTGCACACAAGAAAACTAAGGCACACAAAATACCACCAGAATATAATCATGGAGTATGATGTAGACCTTGTGGTGCAGATGGTCCAGGATCGAACAACAAAGGATTTTGACGAAGCTCAACGCCAAAGGGACAGGATGCAGGATGAGCTAGAAGACACGAGGCAACTCCTTGAGAAAATCAGAGAAATATAGAGGGCCTCCAAAGGAATAGAATCAGTCCCAACAACATCATAGACAGAAGCCAGGGCTGGATTGAGCAAGCAGGATAGGATCCAGACAACAACACAATCGAGCTCGACATTTCACGTTACACCCAGCATGCTGCACATGGATGAAATTGTGGGTCAGAAACCATTGAAATATTTGGCCCAAATCCAGTTGGTAATGACGTGGATAAAAACCAAGGAGTTGTATAAACTACAAGTCAGTGTCACGCAAGAGGTACAGTCGCGCGCACACACAGACACAATGAAATTGCAACAGACAAAGCACAACATAGAATAGTTGGAATTGGTGCTAGAGTAGGTCAAGATCGATACGAAATATGAGAAATATCACATGGATATTATCGAGCATGGATTGGTTGTAGCCTATGAAAAAATTCCAAAGAGCGTGGAGACAACAGATCTCACGATGACACATAATATTGATCAGATTGTGCAGACAATCGATCAATACAAGCAGGAGATCGAGACACTTTGGGAACAACTCACCCCTACCACTCCCCTGGAAGTCAAGGAGAAAAGGAAGCAGGAAGAAACAAAAAATATGGAGGAGATGGAGAAACAAGTCCGCGCAGCTGCCGACTTGTTCGATAAAGAAGAACAACTATGAAAAAAGTTGGAGGAGGATCAACAGGTCCAACAGTGGGACTAGGAAGAGGAGAAGATAAGGAAAGATATCCAGAACCTCAAGCAGAGGCAGAAAATGATGTTGATCAATGAGTGCATCAAAGGAGCATTGGATATGAGTAAGTTGTAAGCAGAACTCATAGCCACGCATACATAGAAGAAGGAGTGACAAGATCAAATGGAACCTCTCCAAGAGCAGGAAAAAAAGGTCATTACACAGGCGTAAGAGGAAAATAATAACATGAAACAAACTCAGGAAGAATGCACAGATATGGTCATCGACGAGATTGCAGCGCAAGCATTGGAAGCACTTAGAAAAAATATTGTACAAGCTCAAATGCAAGCAAAGGAACTCATAGATAAGTTCCAGGATCTCGCAGGAGAGTTTGAAGAAACACAGAAAGTCTAGGTGGCTTGGGATGAGCCACATGTCACTATTGGGGGCCTGTTGGATACAGGCCTAGTCAAGAAGAAAGACTATTTTTGGAGGAGAAGCATGCAAGGAGGAAAGGACAGCTGGGAGGAGAAGCAGAATGTTTAAGAGAAGAAGGCAAGGTGCACATGCAAGGAATACCTAACGAAGCTAGGGTTAGGGTTTTTTTAATGTATTATAATGGCTGGTGATCCAAGGATATAAATAAGTAGTACTTGGAGAGAGAAGATAGAGATAGAGGGAGGGGAAAGAGAAGAAAACACCTATAGAGGGAGAAAGAATTGTAAGAACTATATGATTCATTAAACTGGTGAGTGAAGGAAGTAGTGAGTGACTCGATCTCAAGGTTTATATTGTAGGCTGAGGAGCCTGGTGTGATCTATTCAGCCTCACAAAGATTGATGAGCCTGTGGAAAAGGGTGATATCTAAGATTGTAAACACACACGGCATGATATATTTTTGAACCATAATACAAGATTGAGAGATAGATCTTTGTGGATGTAGCCCAGGAGGGGGTGAACCATGGTAATACCTGTGTTATGTGAATGAATGTATGTGCCTGTATGTCTGATTAATTGATGAATGTTATATGAATGAAGTAACTAGGTAGATCTAGTATTCCACATGCATGAATATAATGATTGTTATAATTGGATGTCAGATTGAATGAATAGAGATTACAGAACACAACCACAGATCTCCGCTCATTCTTAGGTCGAAAACACCTAAGTATTGAAGCCACCCATAGAGATATCTAAGGTTAGACTACATAGTACACTCTGTGTGTTGCGTTGCCTTCTGGTTTACCATAGGGGTCGATAGTTTAAAGGGATTTTTTTGAGAAACTTATCAAATCTAAAGCAGGGTCAATAGAGGATGGTAGGATAGACTCAGAATAAACCATAAAGAATCCTAAATATAAAGAGAAGAAATCCAATACTTCCCATAGTTATTGAGAGCATGGGGGTTGAGTACAATCATCTTGGGGAATATTGGAAATCAAGCAAGCAAGAGAAAGATAGGAAATTTGGATGGGTAGGAGACCAAAATTATGCATTCATGTTTTTGCATAAAGAGTTGTTTTTACATGGAGTTTTCTATCCAATAAAAAAGTTATGAGTGTTGAATCTTGAAGGCATATGTTCTGGGCATGATGGGATATTGTTTAGAGATGTAATTTCATGGAGAAAGAGGTTGTGTGCTTGGGAGTAATGAGTTGTTTGAATTTCACCAAGGAAGAACACATTTTTCTACTGGGATGATTTGTGTTTGCAACTGTGGAATTCCTGAAGTCCCAACTTGGGTTGTGCAGGTTGAGGGGAAGAGAGTTGGTGGACTGAAATTATTTGAGAGTTTTGACTCTTGAGAGGGGGACATAATCTAGCCTTAGGGACCACTCTCTCTTGTGGATTCACATCCCCAAATCGGGGGTGTCTTTATGTTTAGAAATAGAACAACAAGGATATAGTTGGGAGGAACATCCATCCTCTACAATGGTTTGCACATTTTATAAGATAGGTTTTATATTTGTTGTGTTGATTTTTATTAAATGCTAATATATCTATTGTGCAATTCACTCTGAGATGTATTTCGTTAATGCTACTTGATATGTGTATATTAATGCACATGAATCTCTAGTTGTATGGTTGAATGTTGTTGTAGAGGTTTAACTATTGTTCTGTACAACAAGAGTAATTATATTTATGTTTTTATTGAGTATGGACTATTGAATGGACTTGAATGTTATGTTTTGTGTTATTTTCCACATTTGATTTAGTATTAGAAATTTTATTGGGTCGTTTTAGTAGTGACATGACCCAGGTGAGGGTTGGGTATGTTACAATCCAGTATTAGAGAGTTGGGTTCAAGAATGGAATCGTATGGGCCAAGAACTAGTGTGAATTTGGGTTAATTTGTTGTTGCATTCTTTGGTCTGTGCAAATTTGAGGGGAAATCGAGAGAAAATCAAAGTCAAATCCTCATATCTATGGTCAAGATTCATGTTTAAATGAATCAAAACTGTTTAAGAGGTTCAATGGAGAGAATATGCAAATTTGCGAAGTTGAATTCAACTTGGAATGGTCAAATTTCTCATTTTAATAATTGTTGTAGAGTTGTAGGAAGTTCAGTGAATCAACGATTGATATCGCATATGATCACAAGATCAGTGACCAAGACTCACTTAAATAATTTTAAAATTTTGTAATGTTTCATTCGAATGCAAGTTTGAGTAGATCAAAGACCAAGATTCATTTTCGACGGTTGGGAAAATGAAACACGTTGATTGTTTGGATTCATTTTGGTCATTGGAAGGTTGGAGAAGAATCGATGGGCAAGATATTCTCGAGTGGGAGATATACGACCTAGATTCACCTGGATTTTGATCAAAATTTCTAAGTATTGAAGTTCGCCAACAAATTTTGTTGATGGTCGATGGTTGAATCAGTGAATTTAGTGAAGATATTGGTTCGTCCAAAACAAGTCTCCCATCACCGATGGTCAATGATCATGGATCAACATATTTTGGAAAATGTTTTACGTGACCAAAATAAATCTCCAACGACCAATAATTGATGGTCATGCATCAATAGATTTGGGAGAATTTTTATAAGATAAATGTACAAGATCATTTTTGAATAGGTATATCAACTGTCCAAATTCATCGGGAATTTGGTCGAAAAATTCTAAGTGTCGAAGTTCTCCAAAACAATTTGTTGATGGTCGACGGTTGGGGATCAACAGAAATTAGAGAAGGTCTCATGTGTCCAAAAGGGAATGTCAATTTCCAATGGATGATGATTTGGGATTGGTATAATTGAGTGAGAGTTTTCATTTGATAGAGATAAATGTATGATTGTCGATGGTTGATGATCATGCATGAAGAGATTTAGTAGAGTGTTTTAAAGTCTTCCAAGACAAGTGGTTGATAAAAAATGAAGGAAAAGAGAATGATGATGTCATCATCCATATTTCATGCCATATCAACATCCATGTTTCATGTCACATCATCCAATTTGATACCTCGAGAGGATGTGTCATGAAAGGTCATCATCTACATTTCATGCCATGTTAGTATATTTTCCATGTCAAACAAGAGTTGGCAGATGGTCAATGTTTGGGATTCAGAAAAATTGTAACTAAGTTGGTTTTTAAAGGAATTCACCGATGGATTATTTTCTATGATCTGGATAAAAAAGATTCGTGGGAAATGATTTTTTGTGAAGAGGAATGGTCGATGGCCAAATATCGGGCGTTAGGAAAATCAATGGGCAAGTTTGGTTTGCAAAAAAGAATCATCGATCATTGTTTTGTGATGGAGGGTGGATCAACAGTCTAGAATTGTCCCTATTTTGAGATCGACGATGCATATTAATAGGTGGTTATAATAATAAAACAATCATTTTTTTAATATTTGTTTTGGTTTTTTAAAGGTCATGAACTTGCAAGGCTATTTTGAGGCCCTAAACGACGTTTTTAGGAAATCAAAACCCATGAGAATAGAGTGTACCAAGATATAATATGCCTCTATAACTTAAATAAAAGAACTCAGAGAGAGGTATCCAATGGAATATTCTAAGAACAAAATGGAGATTGTATGAGAAAGTTAGCACTGAAACAGTTGAGGTAAAATTTCAGGACCATTTTACTTCCAAAGGGCATAACTCGTTTCCCAGAAGCTAGTTTGAGGAACGTGAGAAGTCTATGGAAATATTATGAACCATAGAAGACATCGATGGAGTAATTTTTGGGTTATGAGTGCCTGAAAATGCACAGGAAGAGAAAGAAGACACCTACAACATAGAAGGATAAATTGGGAAAAAAAGTCAAAACATCTCTCAACCATAACTTTCATCTATGAGCTCATATTTGAGAAAACGGATAGTCATTGGAAAGGTATTAAGGAGGATAAGATATCGTTCTACCTATAATTTTGAGGTGGAAACTAAAATTTATCAGAAAGTGATAAAATATATTTATGTAGTAGTAAAAGAGTGGAAATTGCAACTTGTAAATGTTGTAACTTTTCACTTAGAACTCAGAAAGAGGCATGGGAACAACCATTGGAAATATGTTTAAGAGAATAATGAATTTAAGGAGTCATGTATTGGATAATTTCATTAATGTTCTTCATAATTTTAAATGAAGGTACTCTACTAGAAAAGCATATGCACATTTGAGGTCATCAAGCAGCTCAGGTATGTCTCTGGTAAGACATGAAACACAAAGACATGGGTCAGAAATCTTGCAAGGGGAGCTCAAGAAAATCAAGACACCATAATTTGATGGATAAAACAAGAAAGGTGAAGATGCAGAAGCATGGATGCTTGGAATGATAAAATATTTCTAGTTGCATAACTATTGATCAAATGAAGAAGCCAAAATTGTAACCTACCACCTTCAAGGAATGGAATCTGTGTGGTGGGATCGACTGAAGTATGTTAAGCACCTTGTTGAGAAAATAATTTCTTGGAAACAATTCAAGAAATATTTTCAACAAAAAAACTTGTGAGAGAAATATTATGACAAGAAGATGAAAGAGTTATTTGAAATCAAACTTGGGAACATGACCATGGATGAATATGAGATGAATTTCTTGGAACTTTTCATGTATTTGAACTTCATCAGGGATGAGAAGGTCAAAATTCATACGTTCCTTAGTTGACATCCATCCTTCTACAAGGATAAAATTTAGTCGATGAACCCAAAAATTTATAAGAAGCTATAAGAAAGGGCAAGTATTTGTATGAGAAAGATACAGGAAATCGATCTTTCCAAAGGCCCGGGAATGACAAGAAGAAAGGCAATATGGATCAAAGGAAGAAAATATTTAATCTACTTTTTATAAGGAATATATATATATATATATA
>JASDQU010439925.1:0-22624 GCA_032191745.1 Picea mariana | reverse complement strand
CTTCTATGGTGGAAGATGCTCTTGCCACATTTGAACATGGTCGTTGACGACGTTTCATGGGAATTGTTCAAGGAATGGTTACAGGAGAGGTATCTTCTAAGGAATTCTTTAAGCGTCAGCTGAACGAGTTTGACGCCTTATGATGAGCCAGTCCCACAGTGCCCGAGTATGAGGCCCGTTTTGGAGCTGCTTTGGTATGCTCCGCACCAATTTACCCAGAAAATTAAGGTAAAGAAGTTCAAGTTTGGCCTTATTATTAGAATTCAGCTTCTACTTCGGGTACCAGGATTACTAGACTGAAGAAGGTATGTTGGATTGTGCAGAGCCGCATGACCAACATTACTTCCCAGAGGAAAGGGCCGGATCTTTTGGATCAGCTGGACCCACTACCATGGGAGTTTTGGGCAAGGCCCATCAGATTCATGCATCAGTAAATAACCTCAGGCAGAGCACTAGTCGACTATGCTCAAGACGTCAGGTACCATTGCTAACCAGACCCTTAGTATTTTGATAGATCTCGGTGCTACTGAGAGTTTCATTTCTCGTGCAACACTAAAAGGATTAAGGTAAAGGCAGTCAAACAGGATGAGTTAGCTTTGTAGAGATGGATTTGGGAGCCAAACAGAAGATTGGAGGAAGGGCTACAGGCTATACCTTAACCTGGGAGAGTTTGTCACTAGGGCCAACCTGTACGTCACAATCTTAGGATCTTATGATGTTGTGATTGGTATGGACTGGTTGGAATTGCATGAGGCGATACTCAATTGTAAGACGAGACAATTGAGCTTGGTCAATGATGAGGGACAAAGATGTGTGATTGTAGGATGGAACCAAGGATTTTCCCTGAGGTTCATCTCTTCCTTGTAGCTACGGAAGAGCATGCACAAGGGATGTAATCTTTATGCGATCCTTGTGTTAAATGATAAGGGAGTAGCAGAATGTCTATAACACCTTCCTGTGGTGAGAGAGTTTGTGGATGTTTTCTTAGAGAAGTTACCTGGGATTCCGCTAGAGAGGGAATTGGATTTTACCTTAGACCTAAAACCGGGGACTGAACCGATAGCTAGAACACCTTATTGGATGTCGACCCCAGAGTTACAGGAGTTGAGAATGCAACTGAAGGAGTTGTCGGACCTAGGACTTATACATCTAAGTGTGTCACAGTGGAGTGTGCTTGCTATTTTCATATGAAAGAAAGATAGGTCATGGAGACTCTGCATTGACTACCATCAATTGAACAAGGCGACGATCAAGAATCAGTATCCACTGCCGAGGATTGATGATATGTTTGATCATATGAAGGGTGCGACAATGTTTTCAAAGATCGATTTGCAATCAGGGTATCGCCAGTTATGGATCAAGGAGGATGACGTCCCTAAGACCACTTTAAAATGAGGTTTGGACATTATGAGTTTACTGATTTACCGTTTGGACTAACAAACGCCCCAGGGGTATTTATGAGTTTGATGAACGGGGTGTTCCATGAGTACTTGGATAAGTTCGTCCAAGTTTTCATGGATAATATTTGATTTAATCTCAGACAATGGAGGAGCATGAAGATCACTTTCACTTGGTACTACAATGTCTGTGAGAGCATAAATTGTATGGGAATTTGTCCAAATGCTTGTTTTAGCAATCAAGGATTCACTACTTAGGGCATGTCATCTCTGGGGAAGGCATCGTCATGGATCCAGCAAAGGTCGAGGCTATTATGGAATGGCCTATGCTGACGAATGTCCCAGAAGTGCGTGGCTTCATGGGTTTATAAGGATACTATCAAAATTACTTAGAGGGATTTTTGAAGATAGAAAACTCGATTATGGAGTTACATAAGAAGAACAAGAAGTTTGTTTGGACCGAGAAATGCGCGTAGGCATTTCGGAGGCTCAAGGAGTTGTTCAAAAAACCATTGTTACTAAAGGTCCCTGACATGGAAACAGACTTCTTGGTATTCACTAACGCATCCAAGGAAGGCTTAGGCGGAGTCTTGATGCAAGACGGTCGAGTGATCACTTACATCTTGAGAAAACTGAGAAGGCATGAGGAAAAATATTCGGCGCAGGATTTGTAGTTGTTAGCCATTGTATATGCCTTGAAGGTTTGGAGACACTACCTTGTTGGATGAAAATTTGAACTAAGGATAGACCACTATGGACTACAACACATATTTATGCAAAGCGACCTGGATGTGTGACAACGACGTTGGATAGAACTGCTTAGCAAGTACGATTTTGAGATTTCTTACATAAAGGAATAGTGAACCGAGTGGCAGATCCATTGAGTCGGAGACCACACATATTTTCAGTGTTACCTCTTCAAACGAATCTACGGGAAAAGATTCTAACTTTACAATGCGATGATGACGGGTACAAAGAGCTCGAGGATTTTATCGAACAAAATACAATGATAGTACGAAGATTTGAAGGATTTACGTTGACGACGATGGATTATTGAGGTTTAAAAATCAGATTTACATACCACTGAACGACGATTTGAGGATCTTGATCCTAAACGAGGCTCATAGAGCAGTATACATGGCTCACCTAGGAGTCACGAAGATGAGGGCAGACCTTAAACCTTTATTCTTCTGGAAAGGAATGAAGTTAAACATTTTCAACTATGTGGCCCATTGTCTAGAATGTTAGCAGGTAAAGGATGAACATAGACATCCAACAATATTACTACATCCACACGCTATTCCAGAATTAAAATGGGAGGTTATTTCGATGGATTTTATTGTTGGATTGCCACTTATGGCAAGGAGACACGACTCGATTTTCGTGATAGTCGACACTCTGACGAAGACTTCTCATTTTATTCTTGTGCGTACAACATATCAGGAACCTGACATAGCTAGAGTTTTCATCAGTGAGATTGGGAGGCTACATGGCATACCTAAGAGGATTATATCTGATCGAGGATCGATGTTTGCTGGACGATTTTGGACTAGTTTCCAAGAGGCCTTGGGAACCCGACTTAACTTTAGTACTGTGTATCATCCAGAGACTGACAGGCAGACCGAATGAATGAACCAGACCTTGGAAGACATGTTGTGCATGTACATGATGGACCAATAGAAGCGTTGGGAAGAATTATTGCCACTGGTAGAATTCAATTATAAAAACAGTTACCAAAGCGCCATTAAGATGGAGCCTTTCGAGTTTCTTTATGCGCGACCATATCAGATTCCTTTGAGTTGGGATCAACTTGAGGATAGGGTCTTGGTGGGACTGGAAGCGATCCAAGAATTGGAATATTAAATGAAAACTATAAGACAAAGGATCAAGGAAGCGCAGGATTGGAAAAAGAGTTATGACGATGCGCGTCATGACAACCGTAGTTATGATGTGGTGATGAAGTATTTTTTGTGGAAGAAACCACATAAGAGTTCGATCAAGTTTGTAAAAGGGGCTAAACTACCTCTTAGGTTCATGGGATCCTACGATATTGTGGAAAAGAGAGGCCCGTGGCCTAATGACTAGCCTTTTCTGATTCGGAGGCGTATGCACGATGTCTTTCATGTCTTTATTTGAGACTTTATGATTAGTGATCCTACACATGTTTTGACTTGAGCACCTTGCGGTTGTCAGATGAGGGTGTGTTCACGGCTGAGCCGATCTGCATCCTGGATCATCGCATTCAATAGATATGGTGTCGAATAATATATGAGGTTAAGGTCCAGTGGGAAAACTATAGTTCGCACCCGGTGACCTCGGAGGATGCATCTGATATGCACCAACAATTTCCATTTTTTTTTGATAGATAGACTTATGATACTGTGATACACATTATTTCGGCACTTATATACTGTGAAACTTTGGGATGAAGTTTAGACCAAGAGGGGGTGTATGTAACATCACTCTCTTGCATGCACTTATTCTTTGAGGACACTTTCTTGCAAGAGATCCGGATTATTATGCCTTTGACCGTTGATTATTATTATGAGGCATTATGGATGTGATTATATGTTATTTTTATATATTGACTTAGACAGGTGCTATTGACTCGGTTCTCCTGAGTGTGCAGGATTTGGACCACGAGCATGATGAGGCATTGATGAAACCCTTGGACTCCAGGTTGAGTCAGGGAGTGGACTATTGGGGTTTGATTGTTGTATATATATGACATTTGTGCTTTTGATTAGATGATATGATTATGGATATTATTTATGACATGATTTTTTGATGATGCAGGCTGACGATAGCTTTCCATCCAAAATCACATGTGGATTAGAGGGGTCATGCACGATAACCAGAGACATTGAGGGAGAGGTGTGGACATCAGCCCTGCCACATCTTACTAGCACTCCTGTCGTGGCTCAAACTGTAGGTTAACGACTACCTAGTTTGAGTAGACCTATAATGTCGTGAGGGTAGACTGTGACAGTCCCTCACGATGATTCTAAGGGGTGTGCAATAAGGCAGGGGCCTTATTCCTTAGAGGCCCTTAGTCTCCCACAACATCACTTGGCGGAGTAATGATTCCAGGGGTTTTTTATTTCTACCAAGTCATTCAAGAGGCAAGTGGCACCCTTGGAGCACGTAGTGCATCCTGAAGTGCACGTCGTGCAAGAAAAATGGAAAGAGGTGAGTAGCACCCTTGGAGCACATAGTGCATCCTGAAGGGCACGTCGCGCAAGGGAAACATAATGAGGTGAGTGGCACCCTTGAATCACCTAGTGCATCATGTAGGGAACGTCACGTTGTTAAATAATAAATGAATAAACCTAGATGGCCTTAGAATGAATAACGTGATAAGAAATATTTAAAAACATTTTCCCTAATAAAATGTCTCCCAGCCTTGAAAATTAAAATCTAGTTAAGTGATACTTGTGATAGAAAATATATATTTATATAAAATAAAAAAAAAAATAAATAAACAATAAAAGTAATCATCATTAATCATGTGACGAGAAGGGGGTAAGCAATTCAATTGATTTATAAAAAAATCTTTTGGGGGATAAAATTTAAAAAGGGGAAATAATTGTTTTTTTACATATGCTAATTAAAAATTTATTAATTAAAAAGAAAAAGGGGAAAAAGGTAATTTTCTACACTTGCCAATTTGAGTTTTAAATGAAAAGGGAAAGAGGGAAATTTAAAAGAATGAGGAAACTAGGAAAAAATGGGAAACATAAAGAGAAAGGGAAACATAAGGAAAAAGAAGAAAGACTAACTTAGTAAGGTATTTTGCATTTAAGAACTTTCTAAATTGAACTCAACTAGTTAATTAGAAAGGGGGTAAGTCATTAAATGTGTAATGGAATATGGGGACACCTAGGAGAGATTCTAGGAATGCTTTTAGGTGGGTGAGGGAAATAGGAGTAATTAATTAATTAATGAAATTAATTTATGGTGTAATGAAGGGGATGGGTGACACATGTACAAGGAGAATTTTTATGAATTAATTTATTGAACAATAAATTAAATGGGATTTTGGGAAAGTAAATGACTTAGAAACTCTCTACAAAGGAGGTAGAAGGAGGAGGATGGATCTCTTCTATTATGCGTAACATTACGTTGTAGATTTTTAGACTTGACTGACTTAGCTTGTGGGAGTTGGGATACCCAGCTCGGTGAGGAGTGGTAGCTCGACCTTGCGAGGTGAGTTGGGAGCTAGTTGTTCTATGGTTTAGCGTGCATGGCCCCTTTGTGTCTCAGGGGGCTAAGGGGGAAGAAGAGTACCCCTAGCATTGGCTAGGAGGTACCAGTGAAGTCTCATCAATCGACAAGTGGGAGCTGCATGGAGCACATGGGACAATGACTCAGAGCGGATGACTTGGGCTATGGTACGCTTACTTGATTCTGCATGGTAGATTCTTATTATACCTTATGCTTTCAATTATGTATTTTTAATTGGGTAAGTAAAATGTTTGACTTAGAATTTCAACCAAGAACTTAAATGCCCCATATCCTTAAGCTCGTTGCTTGACTTGTTTCCCTTAGCATTCAGTCCCTGCATGTTGTGACCGTCCTTTGGTTTTGTTGATTATTGTGAAGAGTGTGCTTTTAGTCCTCATCCCTAGTTCATCAGTGCATGCCTGAGCAGTCGGCCAGGAGCTGAATTGACAGTCGTCACTTCAGTGCACAATGACCTATAGATTCTAATGCCCTTCTTTTCTGTGCGTGGATGATGAACGAAGGATGTGTTCACCCATCCGTATAACTCTGTTGGTTGTTCCTGGTCATGTGATTGTCTTGCACCTAGTTGTGATTGATTACCTTTGTGATTGTTATTCCCTTCCCGCAATGAATTTCTTATGATCCCCTACGTTGATCCCTGCATTTTGATACCCTTCCTAGAAATTATTTAAGGCTACATTTTTAATGCTTCTAATGATGATTTTATGGTTTGTTTTTCTTTACTTTGGACAATGAATAATTGTAACCCTGCGAAGTCTTGTTACATATCGATTTATCACTTGTAACTCAACAATTTATTTTGTTAACCCTCCGCGCTTCATGACTCTTGTCGGAATTTACCATAGTGTTTGACCCATTGTATTGTCACTTTATCCACATTTTTACTACTCCTAATTTATTTTATTAATCGGGAAGGATTTGAATAATCCGAAATTGTTTTAGTAGTCGAATTATATTAAGTCTCCACTGCAAATTCTCTCTGCAAATCCTTATGCTTGGATGACAGATTTCCTTTTTCTGGTGTTTAATATCTTCACCCACAAAATCTTCTCCCTCTACAATCACTGTATTTTGATGGAGACCATACTCGGTTTTATATTTTAAGTTGATGGCAAGTGTACCCTATGCCTTTAACGTATTTGGATGTCGAGTTTACCCTATGGATTTAACCTTCGTTTTACATTTTTAAACAATGAACTTACCCATTTATTTGGACACTTTTCAGATGATAACACTCATGGATTGCCCCTTATTGTCTATGTATGTAAACCTGTGAAAGACAACAATTTTATCTTTATGGATTTTCTGCATGTTCAACATTGTTAAGCAACGATTATTCCCCCTTGGCTGCGATTAGGTTGAACCTGAAAGCTAGTGAACCAATGGTTGTTACCCTTACATTTTTCATTTGCCAGACAACGGTAATGACCCTGCATTTACATAATCGTTTTCTGGACAACGTTTTAATAATTGGCGTTTACATTTACAACTTTTAATAATTGGCTTTTACATTTACTCCATTTTAATATTTGGCATTTTAATAATTGGCATTATTTTTTTTTGGACAACGTTTACATAATTTCTTTCTAAACAACACTCTAATGATTGGTGTTTACATTTACAACGTTTTTATTAATTGACATAATTTATATTTTACATCGAGTTGCCTTGCCAGCATTGATTATTGTCCTACCAACATTTCATGCCTTTTTACACAGCTATTTACTAGGTTTGACAACGAATCCACATAGCCCAATTATGATAGTGATTTATAGTGGAACATCATTTTACCTGGCAATTCCTTAGTAATTACAACATCTAGTCAACCAACAGCGATTGATACAATAACTTTCATGTCTGGGATATATAGTTAAACTCTTGCTAATTTCATTTTGTTTGTATAAATGTTAACCATGGAAAAAATAGACAACACTACATTTATGGTTTAAATGGATATATTGATCAGGCACAACTATTTTATTGCAACATTTATTTTATTTAGTAGCATAGCATTTATATGAGATATTAAGGCTAGCGTGTGACCGAGATATATAATATCTATTAGGTGATAGATATTTAGTGTATAATGGGCGAGACGTAATAAATAGTTACCTCAACTAACTTATTCTTGGAGTGATTAGAGCTTGAGGAAAATAAAGGTTGTTGTTGATCAAGGAAAATAATAACATTTATTACGAATAAAATCTATACCAGTTGTTGATGACTTTTATCAAATAATAGGATTTCTTGTTAGACAAGTTATAATGTTGAGTTATAGGATGGTTGGTTACAATAGTTCTCTAGTCATAGTGAGACCTCATGCTTAACAATTTGGTTTATGGTTTTCGTCGAGTCATTTTTTTGCGCGCACAATTTTGAGTGATGTCACCTGCGTCCTGTCAACTGTTGCTTGGGGGCATAGGTGTAGTATTATTGTCATTTGTTAGGCTCCTAGCACGCTGGATTCTTCTTGGGTTGTTAACCTAGATATGTTATGTTGCGGCAGATCTATTGTCATGTCTATCACCTACGACGACATGATTCCAGTTGAGGGGATCATGGCACGCCTTATTGAATAGTGACAAATGATAAATTGGTCAGAGTCAGGAGTTCCGTTGTGGGTGTTGTTGGTTGTTGTAAGATGTTGCTATCGCTTGGGTTGTAACACCTTCATGCACTTGGTTGCGCACCATCGAGGTTATAGCTACTAGCCTTTGAGGTTGTTGTGTCAAGATGGTGGATGTTGTCCCTTAGCTTGTAGGCGTTGTCATGTTGAGTCGGGTGGGTATTCATTTCTATCTGTTGATTTACGCTTGTGTCTCCCAATTTCTCGTTGTGCTAGTTGTTGAGTCGTCATTGTCTATTGACTAACCTGCGCATGTGCGTTCTTCGTCAGGTTGTGTGGTTAAATTATTGTCGTCTTTTCCTTCCTTTCAAAACAAAATTTCACTTTATTCCTCGTGTGTAGTCGTAACAATTGGGGTTGTTACAGTTCCAGATCCTTCAACCAACTACCAACACACAAGTGAAAAAAAAACACCAATCTACACACCATTTCTAGTGTTAGGAAATCACAAACCAAATAAGATCTAATATGATCTACTCAAGGATATATCATATCTAACACATATAATTGGATGAAAAATATTTGTAGAGGGGAAAACAAATATATCTATATTATAAATCAAATGGAAAAATACATCAATGTACCTTTACCTCGAATCTTGATGCATTCCTGCTAGCTCCAGGTTCACGATGCTCCTCCTTAGCCTCTTTATCTTCTCTCTCTATTTTCATAGCGTAGCCACTCTCAAAATGATTCTCCCCTTATCCTTGATTTGGCCTCTTCTTATAAGATTTTAGAACAGATTGGAGATATGCTTCATGACATGTGAATTAGGTGGTTACAATCCATGGATAGCTTGATGACATGTGAACTAAGAAATTACAAGTCATAGATAATCTTGATGGCATGTGAATTAAGAAACTACAAGTCATGCAGAAGTTTCATGCTTAAGTATTAGACTTTTCCAACCTATTATAAAACATTTCTCTATCACGAGTGTTTTTCTCAAGTTCCATGCTCAATTATGAGCTTTTTCTAGCTCACTATGAAATTTATTTTCAATTATGAGTTTATTCTCAATTATGAAATAATTCTTATTTCATAATTATGAAATTGTGACAAAATAATTATCTCTTTGTGAAATAATTATGAGAATTTTACTTAATTATGCAATTCTATCCTCATAACATCTCATACCATGCTTTCAAAACCTGTGGTGGAAAATAAAAGTATAACACATAGTGGTATGAAATATTTGTTTGAACAACCAACACTAAATGCTAGACAAACTAGATGGCTAGAATTTCCCAATGAATATAAATTTGATATCAAGTACATAAAGGGAAAAGAGAACAAGGTGGCTAATTCTCTTAGAAGAAGGGTGCATAAAATGCATTCTACATCCATTAGTATGTATATGACATATTTAAAAGATAGAACTCTAGAGGTTGTAATAGCAGATCAACATTATGTGCAAGTTAAAGAAAGCTTACAGTAGAATGATATACAACAAAAATACAAGGATTCCAAGTTGGAAGATGATGAAATCCTCTTATTTCGGAACATAGTTTATGTTCTCAATTCTCAAGAATTGAGAAATTTAGTTCTAAAGGAGATTCCTAATGTGCCATACGTTGGACACCTAGGATATCATAAAACTATTACAACTGTAAGAGGCCAAAATTTTTGGCCTGGTATGAAGAAAGATGTCATTGATTATTTGGATAGATGCATGGAATGTCAGAAGGTAAAGACTAAGCACAAACATCCAACAAGATTGTTGTAGTCATTTCCGATTCCTGAATGGAAATAAGAAGTTGTTACTATCGATTTCATTACCAAATTTCCTAGGAACACAAGTCAACATGATTTCATCATGGTAGTGGTGAAAAAACCTATAAAGGATGCACATTTCATTCCTGTGAAAGTAACCCTTAAGGTAGCCAATATTGTAGAAATTTACATGAGATAAATTGCTAAGCTACATGGTGTGCCTAAGGAAATAGTGTCAGATTGAGACTCTAAGTTCACTTCCAAATTTTGGAAGGGGTTGTTTAAGGCATTTGGGAGAAACTTGAATTTTAGTACAACATATCACCTAGAGTCAGATGGGCAGACAAAGGGAATTAATAATATAATTGAAGATATGCTTTGGATGTATGTAATGAACAAACCTTCTAAGTGAGAGGATTATATCCATTTAGTTGAGATTTATTACAATAATGGGTATCATGAATCATTGAAGATGAGCCCATTTGAAGCATTGTATGGAAAAAAATTCAACACACCAGTAAGTTTGGATAACCCAATAGACAAAGCCATGATTGGGACATAATAGTTAAAGGAAATGGAAGAACATATGGTAAAGACAAAAAAAAAAATTGAAAGTTGCAAAAGATCAAAAAAATATCTATGGCAATAAAAAGAGGACATGTGGAGAATTCAAAGTGGGAGAGTATGCATTTTTAAAATTTAAAGCCAAGAGAAGATCATTGAAACTGGGAAGTTTCCCAAAGTTGGAAGCAAGATATTGTGGGCCTTTTGAGGTCTTAGAAAATATAGGACTAGTTTCATACATGCTATCATTACCCACATCCATGATAATTCATAACGTGTTCCATGTATCTTTATTAAAAAAGTATGTAGCTTATCCTAATCATGTGATTGATTGGAATGTGATCCAAGTGGAACATGAAGGGAATTTGATGGTGGAACTAGTGCATATCCTGGAATGGAAAGTCAAAGTGCTTAGGAACAAATCTAGCAGCTTGGTAAATGTTCAATGGACCTAATACAGTCTTGAAGATGATACATGGGAGAACGAGGAAGCCATGTAGGAATCATACCCGCAATTTTTTGAAAATTTTGAAGAAAAATGAATGTACGTTTGTACATAAGTGACTGAAAACTCCATTTTGGTAGTTGAAGTTCCCATATCCACAAATATGAGATTTCATGTCCAACCAATGTATGGGTTGAGGGGAAAGGGGAGTGTCGATTGGAATTGTTATGTGACTCATTAAGTTACAGAATTATCAAGTATTTTGATGTAATGTTATTATATATGCCAATTGTATGCTTATGTGCATCGAGGACAATGTAGTTTGTAGGGGGAGGGGAATGTATCATCCCTATTTTCAAACCCCAAAATAGCGATGTATATTGTAGATGTAGTACATGGCCGAGAGCCAAGTGATGTATATTGTAAATATAGTATGTGTCCGAGAGCCAAAGTGATGTAATATGTAAATGATGTAAATTGAATATAATGAATAAAATGTATCGCCAATTGTAGGTGGACATTGGAAGATATTTGGGGGATAAGTATCCACAAGAGAGGGAAGGGGTCCAAGGGGGAGATATTACCCATGCTTATTAAACCCAAACCATTTCTTTCTAAATTGTCATTACCATGAACCTTCCATTAGTTGTTGACTGTTCTAGAGCCCAATCATTGAATTCATGTAAGAGGGTTGGTGTGGAATTCACTTACCATAGTTATTGAGAGAATGGGGGATGAGTAAAATCATCTTAAGGAAGAGTAAAAGTCAAGAAATCAAGAGAAAGAAAGGAAATTCATATGGGTAGGAGACCAAAATTATGCATTCACATTTTCACACACAAAGTTGTTTTTACATGGAATTTTCTGGCCAACAAAGAATTTTTTAGAGTTGAATCTTGAAGGTAGTTGTTGTGGGCATGTTTGGATGTTTTTTGGAGCATTAATTTCATGGATAAAGAGGATGCATGCCTGGGAGTAACGAGTTGTTAGAAGTTTTCCAAGGAAGCACACATTTTTCTATTGGGTGAATTTGTGTTTCAAGCTGTGGAATTCTTAAAGTGACAACAAGTAGAATTCATATCTGATATGTGTTGGAATCCCTCAAGGGGAGTGGAAAGGCTTGAGGGACTATGATAAGTGAAGGGGGATTCCATCCCTTGGGTTGTGCAGGTTGAAGGGAAGAGAGTTGGTGGACTGGAATTAGCTGTAAGTTTTGACTGTTGAGAGGGGGACATTAGATATCATTAGGGGCCATCGTCTTTTGTGGATTCATATCCGCATCTCGAGGGTGTCCTATTGTTGATAAATGGAACAACAAGGATACGATTAGGAGGAATGTATGTCCTCTACAACGGGTTTCACATTTTATAAGATAAGGGTAAATTCATGGACTTGGGTAACACTTTCGTGACAATCTCATCTCCAAAATTCTGAAAAACATTGTTTCGGTCGAACTAGTATTATTTTTCATCTGAATGATATTTGTTTCGGCTAAACTAATTTTTGATTGAACTATGGAATGTCAAATTTAATGGTACAATGATGACACCCTCGATTTTCGTGTAGAAATTTAATCCGATGGAGTTTTTCCATCGGGCAATATCTTTTTGGACAAAAGATATTCAGGCCGAAAACATCTTTCACTCGAAATATCCTTTCAAACGAACTATTATTTCAACCGAACTATTCTTTCGGCCAAAAAATTCTTTCGGCCGAAAACCTACTTATATATTAACTGAACATCGAAGATGTAATGTTTTTCTCGACTGTGACTATGAGTGACTATGACTATGACTGACTAAGTGGTGTTGTGTGAGGGACTGAGTGTTGGTGTGAATGTGTTGGTGTGTTGGTGTTTGTGGGCACTCTTTCAGGAAGTTGTGCTATCGTGTTGGTGGGTTCTCCTTCGGGCGGGTGGGTTGAGCTTCAGGTAAGCTCAAAATTCCCATTGAAATATTTTAGTTTTTATTTTTCGTTTAATTTTATTTTTTAATTTTATTTTTAAATTATATTTCGGCCTTTGTAGCCAAGCCGTTGGCACGGACGTGGTTTTGGTGCGAACGTGATGTCGTGTTGGTGTTGGTGGGATCTCCTTCGAGCCGTTGTATTGTCGTGTTGGTGGGTGCTCCTTCGAGTGGGCGAGCCGAGCTTTAGGTAAGCTCAAAATTCCCACTGATATTTTAGTTTTAGTTTTAATTTTAATTTTATTTTTTAATTTAAATTATGTTAAATTTTGGCCCCTATAGCCAAGACATGGGCATGCCAATGACCTGGCCATAGGTTTGGGCCCTCGCGGCCAATTCACAACCCACTAAACTATGACTTGGCCATGGGGGGATAGCGTTGTGGCCAATCCATTGGCGTGCTCATGGCTTGGCTACAGGGCTAGCCCCTCACGACCAAGTCACATTCCATTTTGTGACTTGGCCATGGGGGGATATCCCTGTTGCCAAGCCATGGGCACGCCAATGGCTTGGCCACAGGGTTTGGCCCTTGCGGCCAAGTCACAGTCAACTAGACTATGACTTGGCCGTGGGGGGCCAACACTGTGGCATAATTCAACATTTTTAATCTTTGATATATTGTCATTTTGATATACATTTATTTTTAAAACTATTTTTGGAATACTGTCTTTGGTATACTATCATTTGATATACTGTCATTTTGAAAACAATTTTAATATTTGTTTAGTTGTCTTCTATTTTTGTATAACATAGGATAAGTTCTGACAGTTAAAATGTCAATAAGTTTCTAGAGTTTTATAAATCCATAATTATTCACTTCTACCATTATTTTTAGCTTTTTTGTATGCCCCTTTCAAAATATCACCAGTTTTGCAAAGTCTTAGAATTAGAAATAATGACTTGCTTTATATAAAAACAATATTATTATTAAATATTTAACCTTTAACTCACTCAAATATTTATCATATTTATCGAGAAGATCCTATGCAATATCACATCTAACCATCATATATTATACACTATAACAAGTAAACTATGCATGTTGGAAAATATGGAAAATATATTGAATGATCGAATTTCAAAACAAAACATCCTAGAAAAACATTTTCTAGATCACAAAGATAATGTAAGAATATCACCTAAAATACTCCATTAGCATCATTGTAGACATCACCATTTGGAACCATTAATTTCGCGACAATTAAGACTCACTCAATTGCATCTTCTTCAAAATATATATGCCATTAAAACTCACATTACTATCTGTAGAAATAGGCTTCATTACCACCATAATTTTTGTGACAATTAAGAATCACTCAATTGCATGTTCTTCAAAATATATATCCCATTAAAACTCACATTACTATGTTTACAATAGGTTATGATGCACTTACATTTGAAATTATTGTCATGATTTCTCTCAATCAACGTGAATTTCCATCTTATATGACTATATTTTATCTAGATTTATAACTCCAACTAAGCCTCACAAATATTACATTTTCTCCACCTCATATTAATTTATATTAGGAATATGAACAACCCTCATACCCATCCCATCTAACATGACAATAAAGGAATTAGTATAAAAACTCAATGACATAAACAATGCTAATGGGAAGTTTATCAATGGCATATAATCCATGTTCATGCAAGACCTTCACCTCATCGTGATCAAAACATGTTGATGTTATTAGTGCGTGTGTGAGGTTATGAATATTAAACTCTTTGTTTTTTGGATTCTAATGCTTTTCATTATATGTGGTCTTAGTGGATCCAACCATAGGGAGCTTTTATGGAATCTTAAAGAAATGTTCTAATACGTTTTTTTAGTGGATCCAACCATAGGGAACTTTTAATGAATCTTAAAGAAATGTTATAAGGAATATATATGTGGTCTTAGTGGATTCAACCATGTTCAAAGAGTATGAACATGCTATTGAGTTAATTTTGGGTAGTTATTCACTCAATGTTAGACTTTATTGCTTTCTATATTCTCAAAAGAGTGAGACAGAGTAAATGGATAAAGACATGTTAGAAGTTGAAATCATCCATCTCAACAAGAATGTATTCTCTTCTCTAGTAATATTAGTAAAAAAGATGGATAAGTCTGAAAGGATGGTCCTAGAATATAGGGAATTTAATAAATTGTGCTTAAAGATAAGTTTCTCATTCCTACCATTAATAAATTATTAACTTGTATTTGTAATCCCCTTGCTTGTTGTTTTACTGAATTGATTTCCCTTGGTGAACCCAACTTCTGATTTCAATAACTTTGATGTGTGGGTTTTATTGATTATTATGAAAATATTGTGGTTTTATATTCTATATCTTATCCCTTTAGTCATTAGTTTGTGCGTGAGCAGTCGACCAGGAGCCAAATCACCGATCCTCACTTCAGTGTTTAAAGACCTATAGATTCAAATGCCCTACTTTTTTGTGCATGGATGATGAGTGAAGGATAATAATTTACCCTGTTGTCTATTCGTTTACTTATCTTCGAGTTGATTGATTCATGGTTGAATGTTTTGTCTTTGAGACTTCTTATGAATGAGTACCTATGTGGCTTGATTGATTAAAACTTTTATTTCTCTCTGCGTTTTTAATTGCTTGAACTTGGGTACATCTCTGCATTTTTATTGATAAAATATGCATTGTGAATGATAAACCTCTGAGTTGAATGACAATCCCTTGGCGAACCCAACTTCTGATTTCAATGACTTCTTTGTCTGGGTTTTATTGATTATTATGAAAAGATTGTGTTTTTATCTTCTGTCCCTTATCTTGTTAGTCATTCGTCCGTGCCTGAGTAGCCGGCCAGGAGCCAAATTGACGGTCGTCACTTTAGTGTTTAAAGACCTATAGATTCAAATGCCCAACTTTTTTATGCATGGATGATGAGTGAAGGATAAAAAATTGTTCTGTTGTCTATCCTTTACTTATCTTTGAGTTGATTGATTCATGGCTAAATGTTTAGTCTTTGCGCCTTCTTATGAATGAGTACCATTGCAGTTTGATTGATTAAAACTCTGATTTCTCGCTGCATTTTTAATTGCTTGAACTTGGGTACATCTCTTCTTTTTTATTGATAAACTCTACATTGTGAATGATCACCTCAGCCAAGTCACAGTCATTTCAAATGTTTTGAATTTTATAAAAATTTCATAAAAATTTCAAATTGTTCTAGTTTTTATTTCAAACTTTTATTTATTTTATAAAAATTACAAATCTGTAGGAATTAAATTTATAATTCCATTTTGCATATGTAATATTAGAGTATCATGCAAGAGTAATATACATACAATGGAAATTTTTTAAAACATGCATATTTAAATTTAATAAATATAGTATAAACATACATATTTGGACATTAATAAATAATTTATAAACATACATATTTAGTCTCCCACTCTGATGTTGTTTTGCAATTGTAGTGACCCTTTGACTAAAGGAATAATTATAATGAATACTTCATTGTGGATAATAAAGCCTAATTTGGACATAAAAGAGTTTACAAACTACAAAAAACCTTCACTAGTGACATGTTCTCATACCATAGGCAACCACTCAATGTTTGGGAGAACAACATGTCGGTTGGTCATTCACCATCCTAGAATTAAAATAACCCTGATGTGAGTAGTTTTGATGGATTAACATATGGATCAAGTGAGATTGGTACCTGAATGACCTGGTACCCCTAAAATCTTTAAACTGTTGGTGCATTGTATTTGCCAAGAACTTGCAGAAGTCAAACCTTATGAAGGTTTGATTCTCGGGGTGTGACAAGGCTACTAGGAAATAATATGTTACAATGTAACATACAACTACATTGTAATATGTTATAACATATTACAATGTAATATGTTATTGTAACAACCCTATTTGAATAAATGTTTAAGGTTTATTAAGTAAAAATTAATTAGGGGATTAATTGTCTTAAAATGGTATTTTTTTTTTGTTTGTTAATTTGTGCAGGACCTGCGATTAACCTGTGGCTTGAGAAACTGCGACTCAGGGGCATCTAAGCCGTCAAAATCACCCAGGGATCGCACTCGGCCTGAGCCACACCAACCCTTAACATGGTTGGATTTTTTGTCCCCGCAGGTTTCGAACCGGTGACTTTAACAACACGGAGCGGCTTAACAACACACTCTGTCACCGACTGTCCTACACCTCGGGGACTTGTCTTAATATGGTATTAATTAAACAAGATAGGTATAATAATACTAATTAAATAATTACTAATTAATTAATGGTTGCAATTTGATTAATTAATTGATTAATTAACTACCTATTACATTTAATAACATGAGTATTAAATTTAATAGATTAAAAAGTTATATTGTTTAAATTAATAGGTTACGTACACGAAAAGGGATAACTTATTAATTACAAGAGGATGAAATAATAAAGGAAAGGATAAGGAGCATTAACGAGGAGTAGGTAAGGAAGTAAATGTAGTAAGTCAATGAAGGAGGAATATGGAGGGGAAGGAGGTGGATGGGAGGATCATTTGACGGGAGATGGGGGATTGATTTTTTTGGGGGCTCTCTTGGATTTGCAGAGAGGAGTTGAGCTTTGGAGTCAGATTGGATCAGTACAAGCACCGGGTTGTTGGAGTTTTTGGGCATGGGGGCCAGGATATCCATATGATATCCTGGAGCTAGGAAGTTACCTAGCTGGCAGGGTGGAACTAGGTTTTGGGCAGTGTTTACACAGTGCAGCAGTGGTCAAGAAGGCAAGTGGACAAACGGAGGGTTATTAGCATCAGACCCAGGTATTTAAAATTTTGTATTTGTTTTTATTAGGTTAGAAAATTTTAATATTCGTTGTTAAATCTATATGTGAATGTGCTCAGTTAAAGGAATTTGATAAAGTTTACTATTTTGCTCAATATAAAGAAATTTTTGAATTTTACTGCTATGTTGTAGAATTAATGGTTGTTTAATTTATATGGCCACTACACATGGTATCAGAGCGCCTTGTTCACAATCTAGAGCCTTAAGGGCCAAGTTCCCAGCTCCAACTCCAGCTCCGCCTAACCTGCAAACCAAACACAAAATTTTTAACACAAATATAAATATAAAAGAAATACATATTGAAAATGTAAAAACAAATTTACCAAAGTAAAACAAGTGAAATCCATGAGTTTATTTAACAGTAAAGCTCCTTTGTTTCATGTAAAATAGGTTTACAAACAAAATTACAGGGTTGAAGATTGAAATGCGCAAAATTGGCCAAGTTAGAGACTAAAGTCAATATCCAAAAAAAAAAAAAGTAAACTTGAAAAGTTAGATTCAACCTAGAAATAAACGAAATAAGAAAACGAAAATTGAAATATACTTTGTTCGAAAAATATACAACGGTCCAGAAAATATATATATATAAAAGCTTCCAAGGATAGTTTCATTGGTGATTGTTTTTTTTTGTTAACGCGTAATGTTCAGGAAGGAGAGGTGAGTGTATACCAAATCTTTTGGTGTTACTAGCTATTAACAACCTTACATTGAACCCTTAATACCTGGGAGTGAGAGAAGTTTCTAAAAAAATAAAAAATTAAGCATTATTTTCAGGATATTAAAAAAAAAAAAATCAATCAATTTAACTCTGAATAGTACTGATGAAAATCTGGATACAGCTTGAGTTACTTACATTGACAAAGAAGTCATGAAAATGCAAACGAAGAAGAGAGCCAGCCATGCGTGCCTCCTGAGCTACGGCTCTTTGAACTCCAGCTGAAACAATGGCTTCATCTTGTGGACATATCCATTGATAGTGATTAGGCCTTAATGATCCATGAGCACTTTCTTTCGTGCTTACCCATGCCGATATCAATGCTAAAACAAAGTAAAATCTCAGAGCAGTAGCCAGCGAACTGTTTCTGTCCAGCTGACCCTCCAACTTTTTTAATTCAGAAACACATCTTTGCCAAATCCATATTCGATTTATGGAAACGTGGATCCAAGATCTGACCCAGGTGGATCCGGTGACTTAGTTTTATTTCAAGGAGGATGAATATAATGTAAAAACAATAAGCCTTGATTGAATCTTGTATGCCCATGATAGGTAGCCTTTTTATGTTTGTCATTGTATTTACACGATAATTACCACGGGATGCAAAATGACTGCAGATCACAACTAAAATCCATAAATCATGTTGCTCAAAGTATATTTCAGGTCACATAAAGCATGTTGCTCACTCAAAGTATATTTTAGGTCATATATAGTAGCCAATCAAATATTAAAAAGGTCATGCACAAGATTAAGATGATTTTGTCAAAACCCTTCTGTTAATGAAAGACAAAAGCATGAGACAATAGGCTAGCTTTTAGCATAGATAAATAGGACTTTTACCTGTTTATAACTTTATTACTTTTGAAATCGTAGTACATTGCTCTGCAGCATCATGGAGCAGCCTAAACTGAAAGACAATATGCATATGTATGTCTATGTATACAGACTATATCATAAAAAAAAAATTAATTACATTTACATCTTTGAAAAAGCAGTGAAGTCTTTCCGTGTCAGTGACGCCTCAATTGTTCCATGAGGCTCATCGGTAGGCATGTAGACATCATGGTCAAACTACACATACAACATCACCAAGGAATGCAGGATGTTCAATTCAAAGAGAAACACAACGTAACCATTTATATGAATAGCGAGAAGCATGATAGGTGTTCAATATTTGAATAGATTGGGTCAAGGTCAGATTAAAAAGAAAATATATTATGCAAGTGCAGTGAAAGAAGAAATAGTTATCAATATGCACCTCTGACCAAAATAATTCAATAAGTAGTGCTTACCTTTACAACATTTGAGATGTTTACAGGCAAGAAATGGAGGTTAGGCATGCTCAAATGAATCGACTCAAGCACAGGAAACCTGCCAAATATAACTAAAATGAGTAACTGATATAGCGAAAAATAGTCACAACAGAAAATGACAAAAGAGAATGATTCTACAGGTACTTTTGGCCATTGATACCTATGCATTACAACTTGAGCCATGGTAGAGAGCCTTTGCTTGTGTAGAAAACACAGGAAAATGGGTCTCCTGGTCAGTCTTAGTGTGGCAAAAATCAATGAATAATCAACAGGTCAATCTCTGTCCGAGAAATCAGTAGAAAAAAAAAACACCCGAAAATTAGCCTACTAAAAACAAACTCACCAAGTTTTTCAAAATATTGTGGAAACAACCATTTTTTTGCAAAAAAAATAAAATCAACGTCAACATTGTTTCAAAAGAAAATTATGCGCTCATTTTTCAATTTTGTGTAAATATCAATGAAACTTATGCATATTTCCCTTATTTGCTTGCTGATTTGGTTAAGAAAATATGAAATTTCTGTACTTTTAATTGCTCCGAGAATCCTTGCTGTTTTTTTTTAATGGTTCCAGATTTTTTTTTCCGATCTTCATTTTCCAGACCCTTAACAAGTCCAATTTTGACAACACTGGTATGCACTATGCCCCCACATGAAAGGAATGTAAAAACTAGGCATATGGAGTAAATCTTCTCTAAAACCCTAATTAAATTGTACATGTACAAGGTTTTCTGAGATCTTTCTCACATAGAATGAGATTGTTGCAAATGGAATAAAGCTCTAGACTCCACTCACAATGTAGATATCCCCAAATATCTGTAGGCATGACAAATATTTAAGGATATGGTTGGTTAAAGAATTCATAAAAGGAAAAATGAAAAGGTTTACCAACCGGAGATTTTAGCAGGGCGCGTGAAGTAAAAGTTCTCTAAAACCCAAATGGAAATGTAGATGTTCAAGTTTTTCCGAGATCTTTCTCTAGTTGAATCCATTAAAGATGTGATTGTTGCAGATGGAATGAAGCTCTATGTAGTTAATAAATATATCCTTTAACATCCTATTACAAAAGACTCTGCTCATGATGAACTTGTCCCCAAATTAGGTTCTATGAAGATTTAAAGTCTGGGTCGTTGAATAATTCGTAAAAGACAAAACGAAAGGGCTTACGAGACAAGAGAATTTAGCAGTCTTGTGAGGCAAATTTTCTCTAAAACCCAGATTTGAGACATATTGAAGCATTTAGAAAAAGCAATATTTGGGAGGGGACACGAACCGATGATTCATAAGAAGTTCGGAGGTTTGCAGGTAGAGAAAAAGATGTCAAGCGAAGAAATCAAAAGAGAGATTCAAACCATGAACTGATTGAACTTTTTCCTATCGATCTCAAAAAACAACCAAATCATTAAAATTCCCCATCTTAAGCTGTAAGAAGCTTGAAATTTTGAAGTTCTCAACGCCTGGGGTCGAAGACATACAAATTTCAAAACTTTACTATCATTGCCTGAAAAAAAAAACCGCTAAATCTTAAATATTTTCGACTATTTCGCTCAAATAAGTACTAATCTTCTAAATTTTCACCTTCTCGCCTCAGATCAGAGTAGACCTACAAGTCTTCGCCTACTTAAGACTGCACAAAAACAAATCGCCTCCAAAAACATGCAAAAAACATAAATTTTCACAGAAAACGACTCTTTGAGATTCAAAATAAACCTCTTCGAAGAGGCATAAGCTTTGTCCTTACATAGCGTGAGGCATAGGTTCTATGTCTTAGTTTCTCTGCATCACCGAATCTCAACGTTTCAGCATCTAACTTTTACAAAAATCGACATAAAACATGAACATACAAAGAGGCGAGACGCGGCAGAGGAAAGAGGCGGAAGTGAGGGAGCGTTAGGGTTAAGGAAGAGCTTAGGTTTTGGTACTGAGAGCCAGAGGTTGGGCACATGGACCTCATGCCAGAAGCCCTACCTTAAAGGCTACCAGCGAATGCCACGGAGCACATTAAACTCTCGCCAAACTGTGAGTAAGATTTTTTTTTATATATATAATTATATTATCATTTTTTTTCATATATTTTAATTTTTAGTTTTATTAATTTATAAATAAAAAAAAGTATTAATACTATTACGTAAATTTAAATTATTTAAATTAAATTAATTATCTTATATTAAATTAAATTAAAACTCATAATTATTTAAATTATTTAAATTTAATAATATATGTTAAGCTTTATATATGAAGAAAAAAATTAAATTGACTCCATGGGTTTTGAACCCGCGACCACCCACCAAGCGAAGTGCCTTAAGAAGAGCACCAACACCAACGTGCCCTCATAGGTCTTTACAAACAATTCTTATACTTATTTAGAATAATGGTAACACTGTAGGGATTAGAGTGGTATTATTATTAGGAATATGCAGTAGGAAGATTAAGACTAACTGGCTTATTACCTAACCTATTGATCCGGAGCCAGCTAACCGAGTTGAATCATAATTAGTGAATGCACCAGAAATCAAGGTAAAGGCTTATTTGGTGCGTCAGGTTCATGAGACCATACACACAATTCGTCAAGCCGAGAGCCAAGTCCCTCCACTCCATTCCACCATTCAATTCAATGCTAAATCTCAATGCATCATTCAACAACGCCAACACTACACGCTAAGGAAAATCTCCCGAGTCAAGCATCAGAGGATATTTAGTTATAAGAGAAAATTAAAAGGGCTTAGACTAGGACAAGCGGGAAGGAGGCGACATATGCACTAGGAGAGTAAGCATAGGAAGTGGCGAGTATGGCGGAAGGCTAGCGTAGACTACAGGGACTTGAACCGTGCTACAGTGAAAAAT
>JASDQU010439924.1:0-39894 GCA_032191745.1 Picea mariana | reverse complement strand
GTTGCTATTGAAACACAACACTTTTACATGTTACATGATAGTCGATGAATAAACAAAGTTGGGATGGTGGAATAGGCATGTGGGGAAAATTTGTAGATGGATGTGATTAGAAGTTAGATTTTGCTTTTTGTTTTAGTCTTTTATATTATTTAAAAAGTTTAGTGATTATATAGTATAGGTGTGACTTTGTAGTTAGGTATGACTATCAACCATTTGTATCATTTGGAATATGTTTAATTGACATGTTTTGATCAAACTTAAGGTAAACATTTTTAATAGTGGGTATGTTGAAGTGTTCATTTCATTGCAGGCAATGTTGCATTATCGTCATCCAATCATAGGCAACCTATTATCGCCTCCCAAAAGCCAAGCGTACTTGAACAATCAATTATCCAATGTGAAACCATGTTGTCAACAATCTAAGCCAACACATGATAGTCAATGAAGATCATGTACCTCCTTCATTATGCATTCACATATTTTCAATGCAATTATCAACACTGTTGTCTTGCCATGGATAACACACACAATCTGTAATATTGCCTAGTCACACTGTCCTCTATTGAAGCTCACTATGCAACACCTCATTAGTTGTCTCTCCTTGCTAGGAAAGACATCTATAGCCCTCCTGACCTACATGCTAGTACACCATCCCGATCATTGCACGAATCACCGTAAGTAGGTCACCAAAGCTACCAAAACATATGGACTCACTATGCACCCTTAGTCATGTTTTCCTAGTGCACCATCTGTCATGCCATTACCAAGGGCACTTCAAATTGGGTCCTTAGGTTCTCCCCCACTTTAATTCTTGGTGTTCCCATCAACATGACTCCATCAAATCCTCTGATGAAAGGGATGTTAGTGGTGAAGAGACACTTCTATAATTTCCACAATCGAGAATAGCTCTAATACCATTTGCCATGGGATCTAGAATTTTCATTCTACTTGAGCGTCCCATACCACTCAAGAAGCCTAGTTGCCGCGTGACATCAACATGACCTTGCTAGTTGGGCATAACCATTAACTACTTGTATCACCGGGAATACACCTAATTGACATGCATGACTAAACCCAAGCCAAACATCTTCAATTGTGCATAATGTTCATTTTGTTGTAGACAATGCTACATCATCACCACCCAATCAAAAGAAACCTATTTAAGAGGCCAAGCATATTTGAACAATCGTCAGCTCAACATGAGATCGCACTATCATCCATCTAAGCCAACACATGATATTCCATGAAGATCATGTCCCGTGATAGTCCATGAAGATCATGCCCCTCTTTTGTCAAGTGTTTACATATCTTCGATGCACTTATCAACATTGTTGCCTTGCTATAGATAACACACAATATATCACATTTCCAAGTCACGTCGTCCTTTGATGAATCTCGCTACATAGCACCTCATCAATTGTTTTCCCCAACTAGGCAAGACATCCTTGGTGCTCCTAGCCTACATGATAGTACACTCTCCTAATAGTCTCATGAATCATCATGAGTCAGCCACCAAGGCTACCAAAACATACTAACTCATTGTGCACCCTTAGTCATGTTTTCAAGACTTGTCACTTGTCATGCCATTGCCAATGACACTTCAAGTCGGGTCTTTACAGAAACCTATTAATACAAAATTTCTAATTACTAGTCAACTATTGCTTTATTTAAAATCGAAGTGAGTTAAAAAGTGGACAAACTCAACTTTATTTATTCATTATTATATTCATTCATGCTTGATTACATGTTCTAGTTATTTTTTCACAACATGGTAATCATAAGTTGCTTATTTGTAAATCACATAGTTTAGTTATTATATCACTTACATGTGTTAGATTTACTTTTCATTATCTAATCTCTTCATTTATATTTCATATTTTAATTCATATGATTCTTACATAGTAGCTAAGATTTCTTCTTCCCTTATCTCCACATCCTTTCTTGGCATGCATATCTTGCTTGTTGACCTTTCTTTCTCTTTCTTCTATTGTTTTCTTAATAGCATACTAATCCATAGGCAACCCTTGTGGCTTCACCTTGCACTGATACTTAGGATGTGTGGGCCTTCACATGTACTATGGTATATTAGGGTTCAACTTACGAAGGATTTTTCATGGCATCAAGGCATTGGCTCATGCTTCAAGGACCTCTAAGTCACTCTGATGAACTTGCTTAATTCTCTCCTTCCTTGCACCTCACTATTTTTCCTTTGTTATTGATAGTAGCTCCTATAAGTGTGGAAAAATGTAGTACATGAGATTCACACTTAGGCGTTCACACACACCTACTCAACAAGAGGTGCCTTATGCAATCCAACCCTATGCCAAATTCATATGTGAACTTCCCAATGATGATACAATGCCTCTCAATTTATACTTTAATGTGATGGATCAACTTCATACAATCCCTCTCACATTATCAGATGTGGGACATCACTAGGATATATAACACTTAGTTCTTTAGGTTCCCTTTCCCCTTTGGTCTATATTCCTTTGTCACTAGTTTGACTCACTTTGACCCATTGGAGAAACCATTTGGGGAAACCCCTTACTTCATAGGTCCAAATGGGAGTAAAAATCCCCCATTTGTGAACATGCTCATTTAGAATGCCTTAATTTGGGCCAATGGATGCTAAACGTTCTTTGGGACTTACTATTTTTAGAGTCAATTTGAGTCAAATTAGAAAAAATATACATGATCTCTTGGCACTAAGTGTACTATGGGTTTCCTTAGGGTGCCACCATTGTGATTCCACAAGTCATGTGACAAAGAGTCGAATTGGGCCTAATAGCCCATGATATCCCTATACCAAATCTATGACATCAAGTCAACATTTGTGGTATGATAGTTATGCATGACTCGGACCCTCCAATAGCTAAGTAAACATTCTCTGACACCTTTAGGCCACTCCATTTCCTATTTATACAATTCCATTCATTTGAAACTCTTCAACTCTTCCAATTTCTTTATCCTTGAAAACCCTAATTTGTAGGTACACTCAAATTTATGACTAAACTCCTTACACTTATCTCAATTCCCATGGGTTTTGGCTTACACCTACAATATACAACACCTCTACAAGGACCTCATTTGGCTAGATTTGCTCCAACCTTGCAAGTTTTGTTGATTCATCCCCAACCATCATTGGCATAGTTCCACTCATACTTTGAAAGTATCAATCCTAACAAAAGAGAGGTTCCATCACAACTAGTTCAATGGATGTATCATCTCCATTAAGGGAACCATGTCTCTCTACTCTACATATTTTATAGATTTATCTTTACAGTAGTAGATCTAGTGTTTATTAGTTATTTTTCATATACATAGCTTTGTATTGGTGATTAGAGAAAGTCTTCTCTTGTAGGAGTTTAGAGTTGAGACCGTAGGACATTTCGGGACATGGATTACTCTTGGAGGATTGTCATAGCTCTCCACTTCATCCCAAGTAGATTCATTATCTATAGTATCAAATTCAAGGTGATTTATCTTCCTTCTTCTCTTTTCATTTCTAGCATTAGGCTTTCTATCTCATTAAAGGAATTGTTGATTAATTAACCACGGTTAGTTAACTCTCTTTCCTTATTTAATTTTTTGATAAAACTTGATCTAAAACCTAATTAAAATACCCTAATCACACACATCCCTAGGTTATCATTAACAAGATCCTAAGGTCCCAATTAAGCTAGTGGGTTTTCTGCCCTCTTTTGTCTTACCCTAGGGTTTCTCGTTTTAGCCATAACAATGAGTAATTAATCCAATCTCCTTCTTCCCCCTTTTAGTAGTGTGTGCACTTGGGTGGTATTACATCCCTATGATCACATTGTGTGGGGTAGTATGAATCCATTTTTTCACTATAATATGTCCTCATATTCCTCTAATTTAAACTTCCTCGTGGATGTGACTAACATTTTGGACCACAAGTCTTTGTCTATGTGCCATATTCTCATTGGATGTGAGAAATTGGGTGCTCCTCTTTCAGGCCTCCACTCATACTATCACATACCAATGATTTCATAAAATCTTGATGGTTAAGTGGGGATTTATGAGGACGCAACTCAACCTTCTTCCAAAAGTCATGTGTTGGACTTTGGTCATTGATAAGGATTTAATCTTGACTATATAGTGACAGTTTGGGATAACTCCAAAAAAATTCTCAAATGATCTCGCARAGAGATCCTAAATTTCRATCTGGAATTAATCCTACCATTGAGTGGTAGGTAAGAACACTCTTAAAAGGTTCATTATCACATGATTATTCTTCATATAAAATTCATTGAATTCAAAAWTCTATGAATAGATAGGATTTAAGTCATGAATAATATTTGAATTAACCATGCAATGCAAGACCAATCATAACTGAAAGGAATCCATAACGTTCAAACTAGATCTCATCCCATTTTTACTACAAAATAACTATAATCTATGGCATTGAGCCAACCTACTTTCCATTGTTAGGAACATTCCCGCTTTGACCAACACTTGAAAAATATTCAAGGGGAAAACCTTTGGAATTCATTCCCCAAGGAAAATAAGTCATAATATGAGCTTCTCAACTTGTCAGTCTCCTCCTTTCCAGAAAATCAAACTCTATTGTTATGGATGCTCCTACATCATTTTGTCAATTGACATATTTTGAAACTTATGAAATTTTCTAGTACAATTTCCTTGCTTGACCCAAATACGTCATTGGCTTGATGCCTTGAACCCTTGGTATACTACATGTGCATAATACATATTTCCTTCTATTGAGATGAATGTTTCACCATTATCATAAGATATAGGCTTATGCATTAGTTAATATTTAAAACCTAGACCTCGCCAAGAATGTTATAGGTCTAAATACTTCCAGAGTTTTGAAATAGGGACCTCTTAAGTCATATCGGATTTAATCCATGATCATGCCCAAATCCCTAGTGTTGATTTTGGCTCTTGTGTCTCATGAATGAACTCACCACTATGAGTTTTCAACATGACATAATTACCACAATGCTCACTTAGTCCTGTATTCAAACATTTAACATACAATGGTGAATTCAATCAACAATTCATATGATCTTCCCATAATGGACCAATGTTGTAGTTGAGCTCCAATACAAATCTATAACATACCTGGACCCGACTCTCTTGGGAATCAAGGCACAAAATGAAATTCCTTCCACCCTTAACTAGATGGATTTCTCAAATGTGAAACAATTTGAGCCTGAATATACACACAACCCATAATTCATATGCAATTAGAAAAAGATGCAAAATCAACATTGTATAACTAGAATTCGTAATAGAAATCCAACCACGATTCACATCAATATTTTTCACAACATTTCAATTAGTTAGAGTCATTCCCTTAACATAAATAACTACAACAACAAAATTCACATATCTAATTGACATAAATATGAACACATAAATAAACCATAAAAATATAAGGATCAATGCTTATCTTAATGATGAATTTGTTCAACAAATTGGTTACGAAGGAGTGATTGATTGGCCAACTGTAGGATCCTATAGTAGATTTCACCCCCAAGCCAGGCTATGAGACCATGAGGTTAAATGATGGCTATTTGGATTTTTTTCTCACTCAACCTAATCCACAATACTCAAAAAACAATGAGAACTAAACACATACCATAATTTTTCTGAGTGATACTCTTTTATGAATCTCACACAACCTCTAATCAACCACACACCTCTTCCTCTCAACCAAACACAATATGAGTTCAAGATCTTCTTTTTATTACATATATTACCTCAATAATTCATCGGGCCTCCTTGATCCAATGTAGGAATGAAGACTCTGAGTTGCTAATGTTGATTAAGGTTGGTTGTCATTGATGTCAACCCTTGAAGAAAGCCTCGTAGCATAAGGTTTTGGTAATGGACCCAAGATTGTTTGATGTAAAGATGAATCATTATTGTCTTGTCATGGTTGATAAGAAGTAAAAATGGATGAACTCCAAAGTGGTCCCCTTATGGTGAAAGCCCTCATGGGAAGATGCTTTGCAGAGTGAGAGAACCCATGTTTATTTGAGGAATAATGAGATGAAGGACAATGAATTCGTGAGTGAAACTATCCTAGATGGATAGTGCTTGTCATGTCATTTCCAGTGGTATGTGGAACGTCACATAAATCTTCATGGTTAGAGAGTTATGACCATATGAAGTTGGAGAACCCTCATGGGTCTTATAGAAGCCCCCAAGAGTCAAAGTGCTTTACAAAAAGAAATTATTTTAAAATGAAGAAGCCCTAAAATAAGGAAAGTGTAAGGCTACATGAAGATATAAATAAGAGATAAGGATCACTCATAAAAATACACTTGTACATATTGTATATTTATTTTCTTGTGTAAAGCTTCTTGTAAATACTTGTGGATACATCTGAAGTGGTGAATGTCTAAGGTAGCACGAAGGGTTGAAGGAAAAATTCTCGGAATTATAGCAAAACCCTATTTTCTGAGGTGTACGCGGGTTGTCTGTGTACAAGGTGCGTACATGCTGAGTTATACGCGGGATGTCTGTGTACAAGGTGTGTTCATGTTGAGTTATACGTAGCCTATCTATGTACAAGGTTGCTACATGCTAAGTTATACGCGGGCTGGCAGTGAATTAGGGTGCATACATGTTGGTAAATCTATGGAAACTTGAAGAGATGAAGATGCAGAGGTTCTAGATTCTGAGATCAAGCTCCCAGGAAGGTCTAAAGTGCTCAGATACATCAGATCCACCCATTGGTTCAAAAGGTATGTCTTATTTCTATGAATAGTTGGATTTTGATGTATGCATGAGGAATGGCAATGGATATTTGAGAATTCTCCCTAGGGAGACTAGTGACAACATGGGATCTTCTGTATAAGTCAGATATACAGAAATACAGTGTTGGTGTATTTATCATTGATACTTCTTGTTGAGGCACATCTTATATTTTTTGGCATATGGCTAAGGGTCTTTATGGTACAATATGGTTGAGAGCTTGTATTTGTGTAGTGGTTGATGTATTGAGAAGTTGAATATCAGAAAAGGTTTGATGACTAAGATCATGTGAGGGATATTATACTTGTTCACGATTACACATACCTATGACTAGAGAGAGACATACTTGCCTTGAGTAAAGGTTATGTATGAGGATGCATGCACAAGATACAATTACAGTATGAGTGACAGGTTACAGATCTATGTGAAAGAAGTTACAGAAGGTCAAAAGTTTTCAAGAAAAGGGAAACCCTAGTTTTTAGAAGGCATACGCAGGCTGCAAAACAGATAGGGCGTGTACATACGCAGGTTTCATAACAGATAGGGCACGTACATACGTGAGCTTCATCACTATAGGTCACGTACATGTTGTATATTTGTAGATACATGTTCAGTTCAGGTACAAATTGATTACATGGCAGTTGTATAGATTGGATACATGTTGATACAGTTGTACAAAAATATATCTCACAGTGACAGGTTGACAGTGGTTCCATCATTCTACTTCAGGGTGGCAGGACGAGGCAAGGACATGTGGTTGTAGCCACAGAACATAGGGGGTTGTAGCCTCCTTCTAGTTGTAGCCAGAGAACTGGGGAGTTGGAGCTTCCCTCAGGTTGTAGCCTGATAAACTAGGGGGTTGGAGCCTCCTTCTAGTTGCAGTTGGAAAACAAAGGAAGTTGGTGCTTCCAATGAATGTAATTCTTCATGACATATAAGAAAAAACATTCTGTGGTTTTCTCCCGATTTGGGTTTCCACGTAAAATACTGGTGTACTGTGTATGTCTGTGATTGTTCATTTCTTATTGCTCATTATTGAATAATAATTCTACATTGATATAACACTTGGTTTATTTGGATAAAAAGGTTTACAGTTGGGCTATTATGGATTCACCCCCCCTCTCAGTACTCCAACAACTAATTACTCTTAGGGAATACCCGGCATTGGTAGACCTTGGATCATTTGCAACAAGCAACTAGTTTAGAGAAGTGGGTTATCGGATTTCAAGCTTCCCACTCTCTATGCTCACTCTACAACCATTGATTCTCTCTTCAAACACAATTGATTCCTTCTCCTTCCATCTAAAACCCCTCTAGCTTGGCAAATAGATCATCTCTCAAGCTCACGTGTTTTTTATGTTGGTTGTAGACAATGGTAGCCATGGGAGAGGATATCCTAGCTCTTTGAAGCAAGAGGAGGAGTGGGAGAATAGACCTCTCTTAGAAAATTTATCCCTCTTTCCATTTTTCCCATGTGTGAGGAATATGTGCATCCCCCAAGGATGTGAGAGATTCTCTTAGTAAACATAAGCCAAAGGTAGGTGAGAGATTTTAATAAAGCATGGGAAAAAGGAGAATTACTCCACTAAAGGACACGTGAGAGCATATTTTAATGGTTTTCTCTTCCCAAGGATCCCCTTCCCTCTTCCTTTTTCATATACCCTTATCCACCCTTATTTCTCCTTGAGCAACGTTTTTGGTGTTATTATATTATTCATTATGCTTCTATTTTATAACATTTAAACATAACACCACAACCAAGCCCACAACTTGGACTCATAACCATTCATTCAACGAGCCTCTATCTTGGTCTCCAAACTAGGAACACTTACAAATCATATTTACATTTTACATTACGGGGTTGTTACAACTCATCCCTCTTGGCTTGACACCTATCAAATAACCCACCCTATTAGAAATAATACCTTATTTAGTCTATTATAATCCAGGGGTTAAAACTAGGGGTATTCCATAGATTAAATATGGAACACACCATGTTTGATGCAGGTAGACATGCACCAATCATCAATGGTGCACAACACTACAACACAATGGATCATTTCAGTGTGGGTAACCATGCACAAACCATCAATGGTCTGCAACATTGCAACTCAATGCATGATTTTGGTGTAGGGTCCACCCAGTAGTTTGGCACACTATGAAAAAGTGCACTCCATATTTTAAATGAAAAGAAACAAAAGAAGGAAAACATCTTTCCTCTAAAAATAGAATAAAGAAAAACAAAAGTGTAATTTTTAAAAATGAGTAAAAAATTCTTTGTTATATTCTTGCTCCATTAGGATCCATGGTCATAGATTTGAGTCTAGTGGGTTTTTAGGGTGAACTTTGGAATTCTACTCTGCCACACCACAAATGAAGAATGAGGAGAAATATTAGCAAAATAAACCAATAAGCCTGCCACAAATGAAGAATGAGGAGAAATATTAGCAAAATAAACTAGTAAGCCCATGGAGAGATGAGTTGTAAGGGATTACCTGTGTTTGGAATGCAGGGAAGCATCAAGAGAATTTTAAAAAAGAAGTAAAATGAACATAGAAACTTCTTTTTATATTATCCTAATCATGATATGCTTTCGTACCTCAAAGAATTTTTAAAAAGTGAGTAAAAATGAACATAGAAATATCTTTTTCTATTACCCTAATCATGATATGCTTTCATACTCGATGGATAAGTGTGCCACTATTTTATGGTTGCACCGTCTTTAAACAAGGCTACTAGGTAGCATATACCTGTTGAATATAATAATGAAAGTATTGTTTAAGGAGATAGGGAGAGAAAGAGCAAGCATGAAATGACTAGATGGCAAAAATATTTATTACAATAACATTGGGGAGAGTGAAGGCAACAATAAGACTTCAAAGTCTTTGGCCAATAAAATCTCAGATAAATGAGATTTGAAATTTAAAATAAATCATTATTTTTCAAAACTTTAGATAAAGAGATGTATATTTTTTGGTCAACCATGAACTAATCGAAAGTCAAGCCTAACTTAAAACTATATACCATACCTATCAACAAGTATAAAAATAAAAAAAACATGCATTACATATATTGGCACAATGTTAACAATGTGCATTGTAAATATTGTTGCACTAGGTAAGATGTGTTATACGTTGGAATGGATGTACCTTTAAGTGGAAAAGTGGTTTCTATGGTGATGCAATCTCATATGGGTGCTCTATTACAATATATGTTCAACGTGTTATAATGTGCCCATATCTTCTAGAAGCACCAAAATTAAATTGTTTCAATTAAAAAAAAGCGGTTTACATAAAATATAATGGTGCACCACAAACAATGCACATGGATATACAATCACACCATTAATGGCGTGTCCTTTGCAACCCTTAGAGCGCCATAAAATGCCAACATAGTTTTCTATTTGGAAATATGAATGTCAAAGCTTTATTAAATGATATGTGCACCATGTAGTGATGCCCTCAAATGATGATGTTGTGGGTGCATTAATTTAGTAAGTGCATTGGTGTGCTTTTGAGAATAAGGCATGTCACAGAGTTGTTCACTGAGTTCTGCTATCTTTTCACTGAGTTTTGCTATCTTTTCACTGGAAACAAGCACCAGACATTATCCATATCCACAAAGTTGTCGATTTCAAGCTGCCAGAGGGTTATACTCTCGCTTGCTTTGACGGTGCAGCGCAATCTGGTTGCTGTGGAGCTGGAGGATTTTTCAAATCCCACCATTCAAGGATCACAAAATGGTTTTTTAGTTGCGGTGTGGGCACGAACACTAAAGCGGAGCTCTTGGGGCTATGGACCACCCTCTTTTTAGCATCTTCATGGTCTATTAAACACTTACTCATTCTGGGCGACTCGAGAGTTGTTATCGATTGGATCAACCAAAAATCTAATCTCCGCTCTGTCCACATTGAATGCTGGAAACTAAAAACGTTGGAGCTGTCCAAACTCTTCGTTGAAATCAAATTTCATCACTTTTCGAGAGCCCAAAACGGTGAGGCGGACGCTCTCTCTAAGAGAGCACTAAAGGAGGTGGCTGGGAGACTCTCCATATTTCATTGTGACAATGGATTTGACAGTTCTACGACCCATCTTAGCATATTTTGATCGTGGTTGGCAGGCTATTTTGTTTTGGAATGTTTTTTGGATCGTCCATTGTATGGACTACTGCCCTTATACACACTTTTGTGATGGCTGTGTGATATTGTATTGATCCACTGACCGTTTTCTTAGTCAGCTGGTGCATCCATGTAAATGAGTTTATACTCTATATAAATTTGAGAAAATTTTTTCCTGGAAAAAAAGAGAATAAGGCATGTCATGGTCCATTTAATAACAAAAGACTCCCCCAAATATCTTTGCTACAAACCTCCGTAAAATCAAGTGTGGGAAAATGACGAACACAAAAACCTCGGCACACAACTTTTTTACTTGTAGTAAAATGGTGTATGAGTCAAGAGTAAGCTATGAATGATAGAGAAGTTTGAGTGGCTTGAATAAGTTGAATTGGTAATTGGTTCTAAGTGTATCCATTATATGTATTCCTTCTACTTTTGTCTAGTTCTAACATATGTTGTTTCAATGGATGGATAAACCAGAGTATGCCATCTTCATGCATACATTTAAGTTTTTGGTTGTAAAGATATATGTTAATTATTACTCTAAATTATACATCTTTTTGTGTAAAGGAAATAATTTTTTGTAAAATAAGTGTTGCATGGTAGCGTAGTCCCTGCCAAGCAAGTTTTAAAATGGAGAAGCTAATAAAATACATTATACATGAGAACATGTGGATTATTTAAAATCTTAATAGTTGTTGCTTGTGCGGGTTTAAGAAACAAAATAACATATTTGAATCTTTCAACTTTTTTATCAAAATAAAATTTGATTTTTTATATTTTAAATTAAGTTCGAATTATAAAATTTTATTTAAAAATAATCATATGACTTAATAATTTTTTAATAAATTAAGGAAAATTATATTTACATATTGAGTTACTTTAAATAAAATAAAATCCATAGGATATGGATTTTACATGTTAAATCATTGTGGTTGTGGTTGCTTGAAAAACGAAAACGAAAACTAAAATTTACAAGAAAATCATACTCATGTCCTTCATGTATTGACAATTTAAATCAACAACAGTTTATACTAATGTTCAAATGTTGAAGCAATTTGCATTGTATTACAATATTGGATATTGCGATGTTTCAAAACGTCTAAAACCTGATCCAACTACTTTTATGAAATGCTATGGAAAAAGCATAAAAATTGAAAAATGGATGATGATGACGATGTGATCCAGGTGGATATCGGTGGCCACCCACCTTTTCCAACTGGTTCAAAACAGTTTTCTGGCAATTTTGGCAAATTACTATTTTTAGCAAGTTTTAACTTCCGGGGCTATTTTGAGGGCCTAAATGAAGGTTTTTCGAGATCGAACTTCTCAATGATAGTTGAAGGCATGATTGATCCCCCAAAATGAATCTCCTCGACGATACCTTTCTAGCTATCATACGCCTAAAACAAAGATTGTATGCAAAAGTTACGACCCAAGAAGTTGATGTACCAACTTACCCAAATAGGGCCCACATGACTTTTGGCGCTTCATCTTCTAGGGTTAGGACTTTGGATGTCTAGGGTTTTTGGCATTCCTGTTTATTGTAAAAGGGTCTTCCGAGCCTCATTTTAATCATCTTCTTATGAATGTGAGTAGCCGTCACATCTCTTCTTAGAGATAAGCTACCACCATTTTAGCGAGTCCTTCACTCTGTATTTTTACAGTTTCTGTACATTTATTTCATTAATAGAAATCGTGTATTACTGTATCTCTGTGTTTATGGTTGCATCTCTGATACATTTTTGTTATATTATTGAATATCCACGTTATCTCTGTGCATTTCTTTATTATATCTCTGCTCTCATTTCGTGCCGAAAATAATCCGGATCATGTTCCTCATGATAAAATAATCCGGATCATGTTCCTAGCCATATGAGTATATTTATTTTTTGTTGGAATAATAGTTTTGTGTTTTTTTTTAGAATCTTTGAAATTAATGTACTCTTTTAATTAATGTTATTTATCATTAAAACTTATATTTATTTTTTGTTGGAATAATAGTCTTGTGTTTTTTTAGAATCTTTGAAATTAATGTAATCTTTTAATTAATGCTATTTATCATTAAGTTTTAAGAAAAAAATATTTTTTCATTTTACTAAAATGTTGTGTAATAGAGATGAGCCATGGTTCCATATGTTTAAAACTTGAAGTGCATATGTTTAAAACTTGAAGTGAAGTCATTGCTAGCAAGTGGTACAGATTGTTTGGTATCACAAATAAAAGATCTAGTAAAAAGGACGGAGACGCGAGAAATTGAGAATCTACTCCCTAAAACACCTCAAAAGCAAGATGCAAGTATGGTGAGCATTGGGATTCCTCTAGATTCTGGTTGTCTAAGTTATCAATTAGTGGACATGATTGAAGTTCTTTTCTCTAAGGTATAAAGGAAAAAAAGAGCCACCTAGAGAGACTTCTACCAACCATGAAATACATTTCAAATAATGAAGAAGTTTGAAATGTTTTAGAGTACAAAAAATCCATGAATTGAGGTCATGTATAAGTTGATACAATAAACAATCCAACTCCAAAAGTAGGAAGTTTAAGTTAAATTTGTTTGTAATACTTGTGAATGTTTTAATTAAAATACTAGCTTAGATCCATCTAAATCTCAAATCTATCAAACATAAAGAATGATCAAATCTCTTGAAATACAAACTTTTTAAGGATATAAAAACTTGAAATTTAAATTTAGGCATATAGGTGGATTAGCAAAACCAGCCTCCTTGAACCCTTTGAGGTTCCCAAAAAAAATCTATACATATTAGAGGGTTTTAAAGGGTTTCCTTGTGCTAATTGAATTTTTTTAATTAATACCTTTACCGATTTTATTATTATGTGACACACCACATACATGAGTAGGATATAGAATAAACCCATTATAACACATAATTTAAATAGGATATATCACTGATTCGTCGTAGTAAGAGGAATCTAATTCTTTAAAATACAAACCTGCGTGATTACATTTATTCACTTACTTATGATAACGCCTCCGTACTCAATTTTTATGAACTCTTACGTAGCATTGTGGTGAGTAGAATTAAATAATTCCACTTGTATCTATGTCTCGAGTTTCTTTTAACAAAATATTTTAACGTTTCAACAAGAAGTTTGATTTGCGTGTAATAAGGTCGGTTTCCAAATAAGATTCGATTAATTTTCAACAGGATTGGTTTTAGAATGAGAAAAGTACCTCTTTCGTCGCACTTTCCAGGTTACAATTACATTTGAATTCAATGGATTTAGTTGAGAAGTAGTGGGTTCCTTCTGTTAAGATCCAACCAAATTTATTTTCTGATTTGTTTACCAACGCCATCCAATCATATTTGGGGAAGTAAAGTCATTGTATAGGTGTTTTAAATTTTTTAATTAATGATATTTTATATTCACTTTATTACATTTTTCTAAGTCCATTATTATATTATAATAAAGAAAATATTTGCAAGTATTTTTTCATTATTTTTTAAAGATAATAATTTCCAAATTAAAAACTTATCTCGATACTTCTTCACATAATAAATAATATAAAAATGGTAAACCCACAACCCCAGGACACAGAGTCGAAATCATGACCTCTCCAAACTTAAACTAAGAGAATGTATCTATTTCTTACCAATTGTGATATCCCATGAAAATATTGATTAACTTAACACATGGCAAACATGGTAAATATATAATATAGATTAACACATGGCAAACATGATAAATATATAATATAGATTAACACATGATAGATATAGATTACCGTCACTTGTACTTTTATTTTGACTTTTCATGGCCTAACTAGGTGGCCATGCTATTTTCGTGCCTGCCCAAAGTGTTTCGCATTGGCAGAAAAGGATTGAAGTCAACGTTTAAACAAAACAGAAAACTCGATGTGTTGGACGGCTATTATCCTCTTCCAAGAGTCTTCATGTCACACTATATAAATCCAAAACCCTCTTCGAGTTACAGGAGAAGTCGTGAATTTCGATGGAGAATGTTGAAGGATCGTCACCGTGTATTTCGCTGCTAACGGATGAGGTGATCGAGATAATACTCTCTTCTCTTCCCATCGCAGATCTTTTGAATGCGGCCCTCGTTTGCAAGGAGTGGCGCTCCTTCATCGCTTCCAGTCATCTGCTACGCGCCGTCTCTTATTCCATTCATGCATCTAAGCCCTGGCTATTTGTTCTCGGCCAATCAAGGAGCCTCCTCTCTGCCAAAAATAGATTAATAGGATTCGATCCGCTGGCCTGGAGGTGGAATCGTTTCGGTCTGCCTGCATTAATCGATTCCAAGAAATTAGAAGAGCCTCATGAGGCGCGTAGCGTGATGATGAATGTTGAGGAAGGGAATGGGATTTTGTTCTACCTCTCAGGGCGCTGTATCAACTACACTTTGAGCTTTTTAAATCCAAAATGTAAATGGGAGAAGAGCCCTCCCATGAGCTGTTGGAGGCATCAACATCCCGTGGTCTGCTACCTTGGAGGTCCCACCTATAATCATCTCTTTGTTGTTGGGGGAGTCTCTGATTTTGAAGGAGAAGAGATTGATCCATTATGCGCGGAGATGCTTGATTTGAAATCTGGCGTGTGGGAATCGTTGGATCCGTTGCCATACCAGTTCAAAGCGAGCGCCTCCTCCACATGGCTCTCCTCTGCTGTTTTCGATGACAGGATTTACCTGCTGGAAAGATATAGCGGAGATTGCTGTTATTTTGATTTGCAAAGGAAGTGCTGGGAATTTGTGGGGAAGCTGATGCCTCCGCGTTCATCTTCTTCTGTGGTTCATAGTGGTTTGATCATAGTGTCAGGAAACTCGAAGAAGGGTTTGGTTGTGGGAGGATTAAGGCGAGACGATGGCGGGATGAGTTTCAGACTGTGGACCTTCAATAATATTGTAGATAATGAGGCCACCAATATTGTGTGCACAGAGATGGATCGGATGCCCTCTCACATCTTTAATTTGGTGACTGGGAAAGAGGAGGAGGAGGAGAGTAGTGATGTGAAATGCAAGGGCATGGGAGATCTAATATACATATACAGCGATCATAGTGAGCATGTCTGCGTTTGTGATATAAGCGGTCATGGCCAAGTGTGGCGGATGTTACCGAATCCGGATGCATTATTTCTCGGTACATATAATTATAGCAGCAGATTCAAGCATGTATGTTCACCTGTGACTCTCGATCAAATTTCCCTGTAGATACACCATTCTGGAAACCCATAGTGCTTCTGTTAAGAGGACGTGTGACAGGGGAGGGATTCAGACGAAAATGAAAAAGCATGGTCATAAATCTATCCGCTTAGACTAGTTCGCCATCTTCTTTTTACAAATAAATCTGGATTGTACCTTCTTTGTACAAATAAATCTGGATTGTATCTTAATGGTTAAGGCACCGTTTTGGAGGGCTTAGGTATATAGGTATAGCGATCTTCCTCCAATGTTTAAGGGGTCTGAGAGGTTTCAGGTTCCCATTGTTAACATATGATTTCCTCACGTTATTTGAGGTTTTTAAGCAAGATAGCTGGATCTCAATATGACAGAGGGACCCTCAACTCTCACCATATTTTTTGACAAATCAGTTTGTTCGTGGAATTCTTTTATTAATTTATAACTTAATTTGAATTGTAGCCTAAGATTGAGGACGATTTCGTTAATTCTAACATGGGCTATGATATTAGTGATACAATAACACCGGATTATGTACCTTCTCTTAATTCAAGACGGATCTCTATTTTTTAGAACTTTTACAACTAGATGTAGTTGTTGAAACACAAGCACTTTCACGTGATTTTTACAACTAGATGTCGTGGTTGAAACACAACACTTTCACATGTTATTTAAAAAGTTTAGTTTTACTATAGCATTGGTGTGAATATGTTAATTAGGTACATTTATCAACCATTTGTATTATTAGGAATATGTTTAATTGACATGTTTTGATCAAACTTAAGTTAAATACTTTCAACTCTGTCGAATGTCAAAGTTCTTGTTTTACAGTAGGCAATGTTACAACATCAACCTCCAACCACATACATTTCATTATTTCCTCCCCAGATCCAAACATATTTGAACAATTAACTATCTAACATGAAACCATGTTGTCATCCATTTAAGCCAACACATGATAGTCAATGAAGATCGTAACCCTCCTTTGTTATGCATTCACATATTTTCAATGCAATTATCAACATTGTTGTCTTGCCATGGATAAAACACACAATCTATAACATTGCCAAGTCACATCGTTCTTTGCAGAAGTTCACAACACATCACCTCAATAGTTGTCTGTCTCTGCTAGGAAAGACATCCTTAGTCCTCTTAATCTATGTGCTAGTACATCATCCTAACCACATCACAAATCATTGTACATAAGTAGGTCACTAAGGCTACCAAAACATATGGTCTCGCCATGCACCCTTAGTCATGTTTTCCTCGTGTACCATCTGTCATGCCATTGCCAATGACACTTCAAGTTGGATCCTTACATTCTCCCCCACTTGAATTGTTGACATCGTTGTCATCACGAATCCAACAACTATTTGATGGAAGGGGTGTTGGTGTTGAAAAGACACTCCTATAATTTCCACATTCGAACATGGCTCTAATATTATTTTCCACAAGGATAGACTTCTCGTTCTACTCGAGTGTCCCATACCACTCAAGACCTTGCTAGTTGGGCATAACAATTAATTACTTGTATCACCAGGAATACACCTGACAGACATGTCCTGACTGAACCCAAGCCAAGCATCTTCAACTGTGTGGAATGTTAGAGTGTTCATTTCACTGTAGATAATGACGCGTCATTGCCACCCAATCATAGCCAACCCACTGTTTCCTCGTTCGGCCCAAGCATACTTGAACAATCGACTGCCCAACAGGAGATCATGTTGTCATCCATCTAATCCAACACACGATAGTCCATGAAGATCAATTCCCTCCTTTATTAGGTGTTCACGTATCTTTGATGCACTTATCAACACAATTTTCTTGCCACAGATAATACACAAAATCTATCACAATGCCAAGTCCTGTTGTCCTCCATCAAGCCCTACTATGGAGCACCTCATCGATCATCTGTCCTAACTAACCAAAAAATCCTTGGTGCTCCTATCCTATGCACTAGTACACCATCTTAATTGTCTCATGAATCACTGCGAGTCAACCACCAAGGCTACCAAAACATATTGACTCGTCATGCACCCTTAGTCATGTTTGCTAGGCGTGCCATCGATTATGCCATTGCCAATGACACTTCAAGTAGGGTCTTTACAAAAACCTGTTAACAAAAATGTCTAATTACTAGTCAATTATTAATTTATTTAAAATCAGAATAAATAAAAAGTGGACAAACTCAATTTTCCTTAATTTTTTTTTCCCAATACAAAAAGTCTTTTTTAAATGGGTTAAAACCCTTAAAAAAGAATTTAACGGGTAAAGTTCCTATCAATTAAGGGTAATTATATACTCTCACAAAATTTCTGTTAAACTATATACTCTCACAAAATTTCTGTTAAAATTTGAGAAGAGTTTTGATGAAAAATGGAATCTATTCACTTTTTAACTTATTTCATTTACACTTTTAAATGGATTTTCTATTTTACTTTTTAACTTACTCTATTTAAACTTTTAAATGGATTTTTTATTTTACTAAATGAATTTTTTATTTGACGAAATAAATAATTAAATTGATAATTATAAAAAATGGGTTTTACTTCTATAATCATTTACATAAATTTGGATTTTCTATTTTACTTTTTAACTTACTCCATTTAAACTTTTAAATGGATTTTCTATTTTACTAAATGGATTTTCTATTTACTCCATTTAAACTTTTAAATGGATTTTCTATTTTACTAAATAGATTTTCTATTTGGCAAACTAAATAAATAAATTGATAATTATAAAAAATGGGTTTTGCTTTTATAATCATTTACACAAGTTTCTTTTACGTTAGCGTTGGGGTTATTGGTCATTCCTTGATATGCATGCATTTTCTCTAACACGTAAAGGAGGCCCTACTTTGTGAAACCCGCACGTTTTCTCTTTATTAGCAAATAGTCTACTTTGACATGTGTAAAAGTTTTGCTATGGTCGAGAGTATCTCATCGAGACTTTTGCAAGTGTATTTATGGATTGTCCATATGGTTAGTTGTAGTCTCTTTAGTTTAGAGATAAAATTAAAAAAATGCAAATATCACCATCTAATAGCAACCACCACATCACATAATAGAAAATAAATATATCAATAGAAGTAAATAAATTGTTTTATCATCGTAATTCATTATTTTGTTTTGACTATTATGTATTGATTGTTATTAAATAATTAAGATAGTTTTTATTATGTGTTTATTGTTATTAAGTAATTATGATAGATTTTATTGGAGCCAAGTCAAAATAGGAGGTTGTTGGGAGAGCTTTGCTAGGGAGAAGTCGTGCACTTGATATATGGAGATTGACTGTTTTAGTAGCTTTAAAATTGACGAGATGATTGAATCTAATAGTTTTTACTATTGTGATGTGATTTGGTCTATAGGGTGTAGCTTGGATGCCATAATGCTTGAGGGTGCTAAATGGCCTTGATTTTATGTTAAAGATATTATCAATGAAAGTAATGGTGTTTCAAAGGTTTTTTACAAATTTGCTTTAAAAGTTTATCACAAAATATTGTGATTTTTCTAAATGAAATTGTTATTGATATTTATGTTAATGAATATATTTTTGTTTGTGATGACTTTAAATGTTAAATTATTTAAGGTCTTTTTATAGGTAGAGTTCCTCCTCAATATTTGTAGTATACGTAGGGAGGTAATATGGGGTATCTAGGGAGGTATCCAATGGGAATGTGGTTATGTATTATTAGTGGAAGTCATTTAATATATGAGAATGTGGGCATTCAATGTAAGGCGGACTAGGTCTACTATATTAATAAAGACTCGCTATGGTAGTTAAATGTAATAAATAGGTAGTTAGATATAATAAATGTAAGAGGACTTCTTAGAAGGTTCTATTTTTAGAATATTCCTCCTTTAGAATGTTCTTAGGTGATGGTAGGACTATATAAAGGGGTTCAAGCAATGTAATGGGATATGAAGAGAAATATTGTATTTGGAGCTAAAGCTCATTAGGAGGAAGCCCCCTCGAAGAGGCAAGTGAACATGAGAGGATCCATTCCATAATATGATCCATTGTATGGTGTTGCCCTACCCCAAGGGTTTTGATATAATAAAGTGGTGGTTTTCTATATTGTTTTGTGAATCTTTGCGGTGCTTCTATATGCAAGTATTTGGTTCTTTATATAGCTCTCTCTATCTCCTAAGAACCTTGTAGAGAGCCTTCTCACATTTGTTACATTTAACTACTATAGTGAGCCTTTATTAATATAGTAGACCTAGTCCACCTTACATTGAATGCCCACATTCTCATATATTAATTGACTTTCACTAATAATACATAACCACATTCCCATTGGGTACCTCCCTAGGTAACCCATATTACCTTCCTAGGTATACTACATTCCATCCCCCTTCACATGTTTAGTCCTCGAAACATGAGAAGAAACCATACAATATGATCAGCTAAGCAATGTAGCCAATTGGTACCAAGTGCGACCATCCATGCATCCCAATAGAAATTGAACATGATGTTCATCTGCTGCCTTGCCACCCTGATCTTGCTTTGCATCATGTCAGGGTTTCCATGGGATTGTTTCTGTAGCCTGAGCTCCTCCTGAAGTGTTGGTATTCCTCCATGCACCTCTTGATCAATTTCTTTTCTGGTGCCTTGTTGGTGCATAAATGTGTTGATGCACATGTCGTTTCCTTGATGATTGTTGTGTCTCTATATGATATGGATGGCGATATACAACAACTGTAGGAATTTGTTCTTTTTTATTCAAATCTTCCACACTTTGTGCCTTTGAGTCCATTACCTCATTAGCTTCCTCATTATATCCTTCTTGTAGTTTTGTGTCATCTCCTTCTGTAGACTCTGCCTCTGATTCAACTTTAGACTCAACAATAACTTCTTTGCTAGCTTCCATGGGCCCATCTTTATTACTAAGAGACACATCCTGCAATGTGATTTTCTTTTTCTTGTACCACAACTTCAAAAGCTTCTTTTGCACATTAATATTAATGGTACCCACTGATTCTATCCAAGGATATCCCAAAAAAATATTCACTTCATCCATATCCATAACATAAAAATCTGAATGCAACACATATTTATCCATACTAACCTTCAAATCTTTAAAATTTTGAACATTTTTAACCTCAACCTGTGTGCTTTGGATATTCTTGGTAGGAATTTGTAATCTATTAACCAACTGAACATTGATAAAATTCTCTTGGAAATTAGGGTTAATATAAATAATGACATTTTCTTTGTGAATACAACCATGAACCTGTAATATAGATTTGCCACCTGAAAATAAACTCTTGTTTATCCCTTTAGCAGCATGAGACCATTTATCTAAAATAATTTTTTCAAGTGCTTCATTAGAAAGTGCCATCAATTGGCTATATCTATGTGATTGCCACCAAATGCCTGCATCATCTTTTCAATAACAAGATACCCAATGTTTCCAATCCTCTTTTGAAAATGACTTCAAGTATTTTATGAATTCTTCAATATTAGGGCCATCATATTTTCCAGTAAAAAACATCTTGCTATGAAAAACCCCAAAAATAGAACAAGGGTTTTAAAAATAAATCACTACAGAAAATCACTGCGTTTTCTTGGAAAACCCTGAAAAAATGCTAAATTTAAAATGCTCATAACTTTACTTCCCAGACTCCATTTTAGTTGATTTTGTTTTTGAAATTGGGTATTTTTCCGAGAGTAATTCAAATACCCAATTTGTTTAGCCAAATTCTACTAAAAAAGTTTCATATCTGAACCTGAAGTGCGCCGCCCTTTTTTTTCTAAAAAACATTTGCAGAAAGAGCCAAAAAATTATCCTCTTCTTTGGCCAAGTAAAGTTCTCTGATACCACTTGTTAAATACCAAAATAGATCTGAAGATAAAAATCTCAAAATAAATCCACAATATCAACAAGAATAATCCAAACCATTCACTAAAATACTGAACATAAGAAATAGAGAAAACCCTTGAGGTAGGGTAACACCATATATTAATCCTTAAGGAAGGATAACACTCTTCAATCAATGCTTGATACATTCACAATATTCTTCACTATACTTCATTACATTGCTTACACTTCTTTATATAGCTCTCTTTATATTCTAAGAACCTTCTAGAGAGCATTCTCACATTTATTACATTTAACTACCATAGTGGCCTTTATTAATATAATGGACGTAGTCCAGCTTACATTGAATGCCCACATTCTCATATATTAAATGACTTCCATTAATAATACATAACCACATTCTCATTGGGTACCTCCCTAGGTACCCCATATTACCTCCCTAGGTATACTACAATATCTCATTAGGTCACGGGTTAAGAAATTTTGGGAGCCCTACTACTGGATTTGTATGACTATTGGAAACTTGAGAAAGAGATTTCTTAAATTTTCCTTCAAGGAAGAGCATCATGGTTGTGATGTGTTCATGTGTGGTCCTTGTATCATAATACCCTTGTATCTTTATTTGAGTGGTATGAAAACTTCTCAACTAATGAAACTGCTCAACATTATTGTCCTATCTAGGTTGAATTCTCGGGCCTCCCCATGCAATACTGAAATTTACTCAAATGCATTTCATCTCCCCTTGTTCATTTTCCACAAGTCTTGGCATTTCTTTAACCCATTCTCTTAGAAGTGAGTCTAATTCAAGTCAACATGGCCCAAGACCTCCATGACCATGTGTTTACCTAGTTCGATATAAAAGATACCCATCAAATTGTTAGGTACATTAGGATTCGAAATAATTGTTTTTGTTGCTAAATCCATGACCATTATATGATTAGGGATTGCTTCTTATTGGCCAAGGCCAAAAAATTGCCTCACCTTTGGTTGCTACCCCCACTGTTTAGGGTCAAAAAGGCCTTGGCCTCCGCTAATGGTGAAGTTTGGATTTAGGTTGTCAAAAAGGGAAATAAAGGGAATGTGGATTCCAAGGTTCTACCTAAGAGCATGGTCATTTTCGGGTTGGATTTATCCAAGATTGCGTACATAGAATGAGAAAGGACCCCATTGGATAGTCCCTCTTGTTGGGGTGGGTAGTGTTATCTCCTAGAAAGTCAGCCTCTAAAGTCGGTCTTTTCACCAAATTTTGGTCATGTTAGTTGTATTGGAAGGGTGACTAGTAGTATTCAAGGTTCACTTAGCCAATATTCTTGTATTGAAAAGTGTCTCAGTTTGAGCTATCTTAAGCCCAGGAGTGGGTTCTACATCCAAGAAGAGTCATTATTCCCCTCATTTGTCACACTTAATCATTATGAGACCTTGTCTAAATCAAATCTCCTCACCTCACAAGTTTGTAGTGCAAACTGCCTTTTTTACACTATCTGCGCTACAAACTCTTATGTTTTCCACATGGATGAGTTTTGGTCAAAGATGATTTATTCTTAAGTTTTTTGGGTGCTGATTGATGGTCTAGTTTGATGGTCATGAGATTACATACATTTTGAAATCAAAATATCAACTTACATGGCTTAATGATGTACCTATTATATCATGATCTTCTTACTAGCTAGAATTTTGCTCTCGGATTTATGAACAAGAATTTTTGCTTCCTTCCTCATCACAAGTGCTAATTTTGGTTCCAACAGTATACAAAGCATATATTTGGAGTGTCCCTATGAAGGTACAGGTTCAGACTCCTTGCAGAAGTGTGTATTGGCATATGAGGATCCTAACAAAGCATTAATTCACAATAATCTACATATCCTGCATATTTTGTTTTGTTACAACAAGTATTGATTGGTCAGCAAGTCAACGGTGAGTATGGATATGTTAGAGGTGTTGAAAAATATTTTCCTTAAGGTCCTAAAACATCAGACATCCATGTATCAATTTTCATAAAGGTTGTGTGTTTTTCCAATGCACTTGAGCTACATTTGAAATGACAAACCCACATTTCTTGCAAAGGAGGTATAAGTGAGGTTTGATGGTAAGATAAAGGAGGTATAAGTGAGGTTTGATGGTAAGATTCAACTTTCTTCGGGGTGTTTGAATGTTTTATTATGTCATATGGTGTTCATAGCACACTTCCCAACCTTCAATAATCCTCCAAAGTTGATCAAGAGATATTGAACTAAAGAATGCAATCTCTCCTGTGTGTTGGCATTTAAGAGTTTGGGTCAAACCAAACTATCTTTTAAGAATTTGATGGGATTCTTTGTGGTCCAGCTGTGAAGTCTGATGACAGGAGATCCTATTCTCCTTCAAGACATATAAATACATCATGTAAACCTTATGGAGTTGCAAGAAAGAGACAAAGTTTTGGTAGCTTGGCATTCACCAAGTATTCACAAGATTTTTCTAAGATGAATAAGTTTGTGTTCTTGTGAATAACACATGCATACAATAGCATCACTTAGGTTGAAATACATATGATACATCAAATTTGTGAGCATATAAGACAAAAAATGCCTTGATGACAATGGAGACCAAGTGTTTAAAATAAATCCTAGTTTCATTAGGGATTATGTTTACTTCATCAAAATGACTTGGAGGATGGTTTCTTCAGTTGGAGCATATTTATCATCAATTATAATACATATTCTAATCATTTTTCAACCTTTAGAACCATTCCAAAGGATTGTATTAACCTGAAATAATCAAATTGCAAAAACAAAAGAGTTGGTAGTGCAAAGCCTATTTTTGCAGTGTGATGCGCTACCAACTTCCTGTAGATGGTAGATTTCACAAATTTTGGTCAAAAAGTCCAAATTCAACTTGGCTGGAGTATTTTTAGGGGAATATGATGACTATTCCTCAAATAAATCATCAAATATCATCCATGGGTGCAGATGGGACTTCATTTCATTAATGGAAACATTCTAGGGATCAAATCCTATAATGTAGGAATATGACTAGATTTTGGAAATCTGTGTTTTTCTGTTTTAGTCACTTTTTTTGGAGATATATTATGACGATATGGAAATGTATTTTTGGAAAGTGAGAGAGGTTTTTCACTAGCACGATTTCCTCTTCAAAAACCTCTCTCAGTTTTCCAAAATATGTTTTTATTTGGGAGATATAGGTCCATATTTGAGAAGCATGTTTCCAGAAATTTTATACTCTGTTTTTGCTAGCCACCTCACAAATTCAGATTTGAGTTGGATATCTTCAACAAACTAAAGATAGATGAAGAGGTTATGAGATCCATCTATTTTGGATCTATATGAGCATGTAATATCTCTATAAATAAGACCAAAGGGAGGAGCTAAAGGGATTGGAAATTAGAGACTTTGATATACCTTTTTGTACAAGACCTTTTTGATATATACACTGGAATTATAAGCACTTCTCAGTTCTTGTTCAGATTTATTTCCATTCATATTTCCCTGTACCTATGGTTGAATTTTATTTTAATTTATTTTGTTTATACAATGATCGATTGAATTCTTTTAATCATTGCAATGGTGTACTCTTCCTTGTTACAGTCATCCTTTCATATATGTTTTTAATGTATGTGATCTTGTTGATATAGTGAGTGTTCTTCATCCATTTTAGTTATAAAACCATCTGATAAGTACTTTTGAGAGCCTTATCTTGTTCGGATATGTTCAAGTGTCTTGAGTTAGGGAGTTCTTGAGTGAGTTATTCATTTTTTTGATCCATTTTCATATATTTGATTGAACATTTGATTAAGTTACCAAGCTCACTCGACCTACAACCTAGAGTGACTATTGGAGTGATAACAAATTGACGTTGTTGCCGGGGAAAGGAGTTTGAAGAAAGCTTCCCTGGGAGACAACATAGTTCTAGTTTTTGATGATAGACAAAGGTTGGGCATCATATTGGTTGTAATCTTCTATCTGGCGACTCCATGAAGGATGAATTCAGTGGTGATTCTACAATATTCAAATGTCGAAGGCATTTGCTGCTCTTTTGGCTCGGAGGTTTGCACCTCTTAAATTTTCTTTAGTTTCTGGTTTCCCACATCCAATACCTCTTATGGATATTTGGGGAGACTACCTTCCAAGATTTAGAGAAAGGAAGGAGGATAATCCTTCAGATCACCTCATCAGATTTCATCAATGCATGGCTCAGTTAAATATACATGATGAAGATGTGCTCATGAATATGTTTATGTATTCATTGGAAGAAGATGATCACAAATGGTACAGATTCTTGCCTACTTCTAGCATATCTTCTTTAAAAGAATTCAATTTAGCATTCCATCATCGATGTGAAAGGTATTTTTCTCAGGAACTTCTTTTTTAGCATTGTTGTGAGGAGTTTCATTCAGATATTCAACATGTTGTTTCTTCTAGTAGTGAGGATGAAAGTGAATATATTAATGAAGATACAAATGATGATGAAATTATTTCTATTTCTACTTCCCAAGAAGAAGATCTACCAGATATAAATGATTATAATATTGATGATTGCATTGCTAAGGATGCTTTAGATCTTGCTGCTTATGAACATGTTGATTCAAATCTAGATGAGAAGGATGATAATGACGAGGAAGAAGGAGTTGTTTCAAATCTGTTTCAAAATCATACTGGTGATGATTATATGCAAAAATCTTCATCTATGCCATTAGGATTTTATCCTAATGTTCCCATATTTGACAAATATAGTGATGATGAGGAAGATTTTAACGTTTATGAAGGCTTGTTGACTAATGGAATCTCATCTAGTTCTAATTTTCAGCAAGGAGATGATCAACAATGTGATTATGCTATGGTTGATGATAGTTATGAGTTTGTTGTTCAAAATTCTAATGAAAATCTCCTTAGTTTTGATACACATTTTAAAGATACCATTGTTGGGGAGAGTAATCAATGATTCTCTTATGATATATTTTTAAAGACTCATCCTTCATTTGATCATTATGGAGACAATGATGTAGAAGATCAAGCACATGTCTCTTCTTTTCTCTCAGAAATTGTTAGTTGTAATGGGCCAACACATCAGAGTGATGGATATGATTCATAGGGATATAGAAAATGGGAAGACATACATGACCATTCAATGATTTTGAACCTGTATGATGGTGATCACGGTTTTGAAGATCCCATGGAAGCCTTACTTGAGTCTTATCTCTTAGACTCTCTTAAGTTTTCAGATTTTATCATATCACTTGCATTTGACAGTGACTGGGATCTCCTGAAAGAGTTTTTATGGTCATTGTTATGCTTTTATTAGTATTTTCTAATTAGTGGCATGAAAATAAGCCTTTTAGTCATGATTTTACTTGTATGGCTTCATTGGAAGCATGATTTCACTTGATCAACAAGCAGTACAGTTGATTAGAGTAGGAGTGTACATGAATAAGCTCAATAGTTGAGCATTGGTTTTCAGTTTTCAATGAATAAGCAAAGTTGTTTTCAGTATATCAGGGTATGAAAGAAGTGAATACTAAATCTTGAAGGTTTGTAGGGGATTGGTTGCACAGGCTCGATGACTCCATAACCTAATGGACAAGGCGACTGGAACTACTAGGTTCTTGGAAACCTCACAGGGAAGTTTCCATGCCAGTTGGAGCCAGATGTTAGCTCCTAGAAAGTTATCCTCTCAAGTCAGTGTTTTCACCAAAGTTTGGTCATGTCAGTTGTATTGTAAGGGTGACTAGTAGTCTTCAAGGTTGACTTAGCCAATATTCTCATATTGAAAAGTGTCTCACTTTGAGTTATCTTAAGCCTAGGAGTGGGTCCTACATCCAAGAAGAGTCGTTATTCCCCTCATTTTTCATATTTAATCATTATGAGACCTTGTCTAAATCAAATCTCCTCACCTCATAAGTTTGTAGCGCAAACTGTCTTTTTTACACTATTTGCGCTACAAACTCTTATGTTTTCCACATGGATGAGTTTTGGTCAAAGATGATTTCTTCTTAAGATTTTGGGTGATGATTGATGGTATAGTTTGATGGTCATGAGCTTACATACATTTTGAAAAGAAATTATCAACTTACATGGCTTAATGATGTACCTATTATATCATGATCTTCTTACTAGCTAGAATTTTGTTCTTGGATTTTTGAACTAGCATTTTTGCTTCCTTCCTCATCACAAGTGCTAATTTTGGTTCTAGAAGTATACAAAGCATGTATTTGGAGTGTCCCTATGAAGGTACAAGTTCAGACTCCTTGCAGAAGTGTGTATTGGCATATGAGGATCCTAGCAAGCCATTAATTCACAGTAATCTACATACCTTGCTTATTATGTTTTGTTACAACAAGTTTTGATTCGTCAACAAGTCAACAATGAGTATTATGTTTTCCTCAAGGTCCTAAAACATCAGACATCCATGTATCAATTTTCATAAAGGTTGTTTTCTTTTCCAATGCACTTGAGCTACATTTGAAATGGCAAACCCTTATTTCTTGCAAAGGAGGTATAAGTGAGGTTTGATTGTAAGATTCAAATGGGTGTTTGAATGTTTTATTATTTCATATGGTGTTCATATAACACTTCCCAACCTTTAGTAATCCTCCAAAGTTGATCAAGTGATGTTGAGCTAAATAATACAAACTCTCCTGTGTGTTGGCATTTAAGAGTTTGGGTCAAACCAAACTATCTTTTAAGAATTCGATGGAATTGTTGGTGGTCCATTTGTGAAGTATGATGACAAAATATCCTCTTCTCCTTCAAGACATATAAATACATCATGTAAACCTTATGGAGTTGCAAGAAAGAGACACAGTTTTGGTAGCTTGACATTCACCAAGTATTCACGAGATTTTGCTAAGATGAATAAGTTTTTGTTCTTGTGAATAGTACATGCATACAATAACATCACTCAGGTTGAAATACATATGATACATCAAATCTATGATCATAGAAGACAAAAAATTCCTTGATGACAATGGAGACCAAGTGTTTAAAATAAATCCTAGTTTCATTAAGGATTATGTTTACTTCATCAAAATGACTTGGAGGATGGTTTCTTCAGTTGGAGCAGCTTTATCACGAATTATAATACATTGTCTAATAATTTTTCAACCTTCAGAACCATTCCAAAGAATTTGATTTACCTGAAAGAATCAAATTGAAAAAACAGAAGAGTTGGTAGCGCAAACCCTGTTTTTGCAGTGTAATGCACTACCAACTTCCTGTAGATGGAAGATTTCACAAGTTTTGGTCAAAAGGTCCAAATTCGACTTGGCTGGAGTATTTTTAGGGGAAGATGATGACTATTCCTCAAATACCTCATCAAATCTCATGCATGGGTACAGGTGTCACTTAATTTAATTAATGGAAACATTCTAGGTGTTATCACATAATGTTATCACATGAACTTGTTAGAGTCCTGTGAGTTGGTGGTTTATACCCGAGTCTATGCCCATGCCTTGCTTTTTCTCTCTTTCACAGGCCATGTCTTTAAAATTTCCCCTTCAGCCGACAAAGTCATTTTGTTTGCCCCTTTTTGTTTAAGCACTCATCTCTATTACCTTTGTCACTGATCCTTCTGTTTTCCCGAGCCCTTAGCCAGTCGTCCAAATTTTTATTTTTACGCAGGCCATAGCCATGAGCACAAAGTGCAACACTTAGAGTGGTCTGATATGGACTCAAATCAAGCGAGAAAGCAAGTTTAGTTTTCAGCAGAGGAGATTCTATTTGAAGTTCATATTTGTGGCCCTTAGGTGATCAGGATCATAAAGTGGCGCGAAGTTAAACGTCAGACAGAGGTCTGAAGTCGCTATGTCAATTCTATCCGTTGGTGCTGAGAAGAGTACGTGGTGAAAGATCAACAATGCATAGTTTCACAAAGTTGAAAATTCAAAGGGCCAAGTCGTGAGGACTTGCGAAGTGCGAACTTGCGAATTGATCTGGACCATTCAATTCATAAGGGCACGTGGAAAAAGATCAACATTTCGCAGTTTCGTGAGTCAGGAAAATAAAAGGGCAGATTCGTGAGGACTCACGAAATGGAAACTCGCGACTTGATCTGGACCGTCTGATTCAGAGGGACATGTGGTGCAGGATCAACGATTTTGCAAACTCGATACTCGGGAAGTGCAGAGGAAAGAGTTGTTAGAACTCATGAAGTCCGAAGTTGCGAAAATATCGTAGCTGTTGATTGAAGGAGGGATCTGGACCATAGATTTGGTCTCTGGTTATGTATTTTTTTTTAGACATCTTGGTTAATCTAAGTCAGCTTTCTTGCTCCATCTTATTTACCTCTGATACTGAGAGAGTTCATGAATGATTGTTTCACATGAATTGTTGTAACTGTATTATGATGAATGTTTGATTATAGTGCTGTTATAATTTCTTTCAATTTCCTTGAAATTTGAATCCAAGAGGATCTTATGTTTGATTTTTTCCTCCTTATTTTGCTTGAAGAATTGATGTCCATAGCAGACCTCTACACTTTCCTCACAAAAGTCTTCCCTCTGTCCACCCTTACTCCAACTTATTGACTGAAGTTGATTCCAGACCTTAACTGCTCATGCATGATAGTCCATATTTCTAAGTTAGAAAGTTATTATCATTGAGTCTGTGCCCATTTGACCTCTTTCAAACCAACCCGTGACATATAAATTGATGGGTACTAGGCTTACCTTCAACGCAATCTAAAGGTGACTTCTAGTACTAACATTTCTAGCGCCATTGTCAGGGAATGAATTGAATACATTTCCCTGGGATAGAATGACAAAGAAACTCTGATTCTGAAGGTGCATCAGATATCAGTACCATTGAAGACTGCAGCTTACACCTGGCGACTCCACTATTTCATTTCTATCTTCTAAAGGAAAACATATGAGGTCCACTTCACTGCTACCTCTAGAAACATCTGAAGATGACCCAGAGGAAATTATCAGAAAGGAAAAGATGCTCAAAATGGTACCTCTCCTGTTGTACCAATTTTTTCTGATAATTTGCATAATCCCTCTTTACAAATTCCAGTAACTGTTTCTGATTCTCCTATTATACAAACTAGTGGAGTTTCAAGAAATTTAAGTTTTGGGAGTTTTCCTGCCGATTTCTCCCCTCACATTCTTGGTTTGGAAGGAGAGAGCTTTGACACCCCTTTCTCCCCCAAAGTTGTGAAGTGGAAGGAGAGATATTTGACCTTAGAAGACTTTCCTACTCCTCCTCCTGTTAGAGTTGTTGCAGTTATAGAAGGGGAAACCTCTGTTACCTTTAGCCCCTCATCTTTATCTCCTAACGCTCAGCCTTTTCCTTTTTCTCCCAGAAGCATAGCCCCAGTCTCCCCTGTTCAAACTCCATCTCCTCCTGGTTCTCCTCCATTTCATTTCCAAATGGCAGGTGCTAATCCTCACAGGAACATGATGGCTGAGATATTGGCTGCTAGATACGCCCCTCTAGTTTTACCTCAGCCTATGAATGCTCTCCTAGCCATAAACTACCTTAAGTACATGCCCCAGTTCACAGGGGAGGGAGACGTGACTGCAGAAGAGCACCTTGCATCCTTTTATAGATTTGCAGAGATTCAGGACATTGAAAATGAATATGTGTGGATGAGAGTTTTTATACAAAGCCTTGATGGTGATGCTAGGGATTGGTTTAAGGAATTGCCTCCTAGATCTATTGACGGGATTGCTTCTCTGGATGATTCATTCTTAATAAATTGGGGAAATAAAAAAGATCTCCTTTATTATATTATAGAATTCGGGGCACTTAAGAGAGAAGAAGGGGAATCTGTTTCAGACTTCTCGAAAATATTTAATAAGATGTATAAAAATATTCCTGCTGAAATTAAACCTACAGAAACCTCTTCCAAGATGACTTATGCTAGTGCTTTTGACACTAATTTTTGCCTCCTGTTGAGAGAAATAAGAGCTACCTCCTTAGTTCATATGCAAGATGTTTCCCTTGAAGTAGAATCCATTATATTGGCACCTGACAAGATTAGGAGTAAGGCCGATAGAGACAGAATAAAAGTGAGGTCTGAAAATTCAACCTTTAGTTCCTCTGTTGCCCACCTTCAAGTTGATGAGCTTACCAAATTAGTAAAATATTTTTCCGTTGAGATGGAGAAGGTAGAACTTGAATCAAGACAAACCTATAGAAATACAAAAAATGTTGATAACAAAGGTAACTTTAGGAGACCTACTAATTCCCCTCAGACCATCCAAAGAGATCAGAGAAACAAGGACAAAGATGATCAAAAAATTCAAACTCCTCTCCAAAATAACCTTGTTACTGATGAAGATGAAGAAGAATAAGATATTGATCCTGAGATTCATTGCCTTGGAGATACCTCTTCGTCCCCTCATTTAACTCAGTCTGCATACAAGGAGGCCCTCATGAGTAATCAACTGAATGAGCTGAGTAAAGGGGATTATATCTGTTTGGATCTAAGCATCCTAGGCTCAGAGCTTACAAAAACGAAGTGTGGGACCTAGTTGAAAGTTTCTTCTTGGCTTTCAACATTTCATTTATTCCAAGAGAGGATAATACCATGGTTGATTCTTTGGCTGTTTCAACAAGCCATTTTCGAGTCCCACTTCCACCTAAACTCAAGTATGATGTAGAGGTGAAATATAGACTCTCTATACCTGACAATGTCAAGCATTGGAAGGTGTTTGAGGATGATCTTGAGATCAGAAACTTTCTTGAGTCCATTGATGAGTTCTCTGCATTACAGATTGATCAAGATCATGATTCTGAAAGTAACCCTCATGCTGATGTATTTTTAAATAAAATTTCTAATCACCATATTGTTCAGTTGCCTACCAACCACATTGTAAAGGGACTAGTTACTTTGGAAAGATTGTTTGATGGGAATGATGTGGTAGTAAAATTTAAAAGCTCAACTGATGATGCTGGTATAACTGAGTGCAATATTGGCACAGAGAAGGACCCAAAATTTGTCAAGTTGTCAAGCATCTTGTCAAGGGAACAAAGGGATGAATATGTAGAGTTGTTAAAATAATTTGTTGATGTGTTTGCCTCGACATATGAATATATCATAACATATGATACAATTGTCATCGAGCATAAGATCCCACTGAAGGAGGAAGCCAAACCATTTAGGCAGAAATTGAGACAAATAAATCCTATGCTACTTCCTATTATGGAGAAAGAGGTAAAAAATCTTTTGGATGCCCAAATTATCATTCCTTTGAGATTTTCTAAGTGGATGGCGAAATTGGTCCCAGTGAGAAAGAAGAATTGAGAAATCAGACTTTGTGTTGATTTCCGAAATCTGAACAGAAGCTCTAAGAAAGATAATTACCCCTTGCCCAAGATGGAGCACATATTATAGAGGGTAACATGTGCATCTAGGATGTCCATGATCGATGGCTTTTTTGGATACAATCAGATCTCTATCTTCTTTCCTGAAGATAGAGAGAAGATGACCTTCACCACTCCCTGGGGTACGTTCATGTATGCCAAGATTCCTTTTGGTCTGATGAACGCAGGAGAAACCTTTCAGCGAGCCATGGACATAACATTTATTGGAGAAAAGGACAAGTTTGTAGTCATCTATTTGGATCACATAACAATGTTCTCACAATCTGAGAAGGAACAATATGGTCATTTAAAAAAGGTTTTCTTGAAATGCATAAAATTTGGTCTCTCTTTGAATCCCAAAAAGTCATTATTTTCCATGAAAGAGGGGAAATTGTTGGGGCACATTGTATCAGCCGAGGGAGTAAAGATTGATCCAAGTAGGGTAAAAGCTATCCAAACTTTATCACTCCCTATATCCAAGAAAGAAGTTCAATCTTTCTTGGGGAAAATTAATTTTTTGAGAAGGTTTGTTTCAAATTTTGCTGAGTTGGTGAAGTTTATCACAACCATGTTGAGGAAAGGAAATGAAGTCAAATGGACTTCTGAATCTCGTAACTCCTTTGACCAAATAAAGAAGGCCTTGACTGAAGAACCTATGCTCATCAGTCCTAACCACTCATAAGAGTTTCTGATTTTCTCTTTTGATTCATTTGACATAGTAGCAACTGTTTTATTGCAGAAAAAATGTCGAAGGATTAGAGAAACCCATTTCCTTTTTCAGTAGGGAACTGAGAGATGTTGAAATAAAGTATGACATCATGGAAAAGCAGGCATATGCTTTGGTTAAAGCTCTCAAAGCTTTCAGAGTTTATGTGCTACATTCAAAAGTCATTGCATATGTGCCTTCAACCTCTGTGAAGGAGATCCTCATTCAGCCTGACATGGACAGAAGAAGGAGCAAGTGGATTGCCAAAATCCTTGAATTTGATCTTGAAATAAAGCCTACCAAATTGGTTAAAGGTCAAGGTTTAGCTAGGTTGTTGGATGAATCTAATTATAAAGCTTTGGGGGTAAATCTCATCAACAATTGTTCAGAGAATCAACAATCTGAGTTCTCTGATGAAGGTCCTAAAGTCACACCCCCATTGGCAGGATGCACTTGGTACAAAGACATTATATTTTTCCTATAGAAGTTACAACCTCCTGATGGCATGGGAAAGAACAAGGTGAGAGCTTTGAAGCTCAAATCAATTAAATATTGTCTTATTGATTAAGTTTTATATTGAAAAGGCCCTTTAGGAGTGATTTTGAGATCTCTAGACCCACAGGAAGCCCAAAAGATTATGTACGATTTTCATGACAGTTTATGTGGTGGGCATCACTACTGGAGAACCACAGCCTATAAGATTCTCAGGGCCAAGGATGATTTTAAGGATGAAAAATTATTTTTAAATGTAGAAACCTTGGCGAATATTACTAATCATTCATATGCCAACTATAAATGTTTGGTGATATTTTTGTAAAAATATTCAAATTTATAAGGATTTTATATAGTTTTTATAAAACTTTGGCGATTTTTAAGGTAAAATAATTTTATCCTATAGAATTTGGGCGAATAATTTTTAAAATAACGAATCTCTTTTTTGGAAAAACCATGGAAAATTAGCCCATGAGAGAAATTTAGCCCCTAAAATCATCCCTACTCAGGGCTGGTTATTTTTGGCCTAGTCTCTTCACTAAGGTTTGTGCTAAGATCAGGGCCTGCGTTAAGTGTCAGAAATTCTCTGGAAAGAAACAACTCAAGTCTTTTCCATTGAAGCCTGTGGTAACTTCAGGACCCTTTCAGTAGTGGGGCCTAGATTTTATTGGGGAAATTAACTCTGCTTCAAGTGGTCAACATATATGGATCTTGACTGCCACATATTACTTTATTAAGTGGATAGAGGCCATCCCCACAAGAAATGCTTCTCACAAGGTAATCATTAGGTTTCTTGAAGTTATTATGGAAAGATTTGGCTGTCCAAACAAAATTGTGACTGCTAATGTTGCATGTTTCAAAGCCGAACCATTGATTAAGTTTTGTGAACAGTTTGGAATCACATTGATTCACTCTACTCCTTACTATCCCCGAGGGAATGGATTGGCAGAGTCCTCTAACAAGAGCCTTATTAAGATCATCAAAAGACTGTTAGAGGACAACAAAAAGGCATGGGATTCGAAGCTTAAATTTTCTTTGTGGGCTTACAGAGTGACAACAAAGAGATCTCTTAGTACCTCTCCTTTCCATATTGTATATGGAGTTGAAGCCATTTGTCCTTCTCAACTTGCCTTACCTGTGGAGAAATTCTTCCAAGACTACCAGGGATAACCAAATGATATAATTAGAAGATTACAACAGTTGGTAGAAGTGCAACAGATTAGGGAGCAACTACTGGACAAAGCACATGACCACCAATAGAAGATCAAGCGAGCTTTTGACAAAAAGGTCAACAAAGAGGATTTCCAAATGAGAGATCTAGTACTTAAATGGGATGCACCTAGGCAATATAAAGAAAAGCATGGTAAATTTGAGGCCTTATGGATCGACCCCTTCAAATTTTCTGAAGTTTTTTCAAATAACACTTACAAGTTGCAAAATTTGGAGGAGGCTGAAGTTTTTGGTAGCCCTGTAAATGGGCATTTTCTGAAAAATTTTTTTACTTAAAGCCATGCGAGGCCTCCCATGTCATTGTAAATATCATTTTTGTTTTTGTTTTTGCTTTTATAAAGACTCCATAGCCCAATAGATAAGGCACTGGAGCTGCACGTTCTTGGCAACTCGCAGGGAGCATGCCATCCCCTATGGAGCCAATGTTATCACATGAAATTTTCAGAGTCCTGTGAGTTGGTGGTTTATACCCAAGTCTATGACCATGCCCTATTTTTTCTCTCTTTCGCAGGCCATGTCTTTAAAATTTTCCCTTCAACCAGCAAAGTCGTTTTGTTTGCCCCTTTTTGTTTAAGCACTCATCTTCGTTACCTCTGTCACCGATCCTTCTGTTTTCTCGAACCCTTAGCTAGTCATCCAAGTTTTTATTTTTATGTAGGCGGCAACCGTGAGCACAAAGCGCAACACTTAGAGCGGTCTGATATGGAATCAAATCAAGCGAGCGAACAAGTTCAATTTTCAACGGAGGAGATTCCATTCGAAGTTCAGATTTGCAGCCCTCAAGCGATCGAGATCATAAAGTGGCACGAAGTTTAACGTCAGACGAGGTTCGAAGTTGTGAGGTCAATCCTAGCGGTTGGTGCTGAGAAGGGTACGTGGTGAAAGATCAACATTTCACAGTTTCGCGAAGTGGAAAAGTCAAAAGGCCGAGTCGTGAGGACTCGTGAATTGATTTGGATTGTTCAATTCATAAGGGCAAGTGGCAAAAGATCAACATTTTATAGTTTTGTGAGTCAGGAAAGTAAAATGGAAGATTCATGAAGACTCGCAAAATGAAAACTCACGACTTGATCTGGACCGTCCGATTCAGAGGGACACGTGGTGCAGGATCAATGATTTCGCAGACTCGAAACTCGGGAAGTGCATAGGCAAGAGTTGTTAGAACTCGCAAAGTCCGAAGTTACGAAAAGATCGCAGCCATTGATTGAAGGAGGGATATGGATAGTATATTTAGTGCCGAGGAACTCGTAAGTTCAGGAATCGAGAGAAGGGAGAAAGAAGTTGTTAAGCTTTGCGAGTCACGAAGTCCCGATTCACGAAAAGTCGATCAGAGCCGTTGGATCGTGGGGATTGTGGACCGTTGTTCTGGAAATTGGGCCCATGGTCACAACCTGAGGTCTTATTTAAAAGGAATCTTAGCACCTACAACGCCTGTATTGGTCATCGGGGAAGATTTACAGAGCCTCGAGGCGTCATGATTGACTTGGAGAAGTCATGGGCACTGCCTGGAAGCATTCATGGGTGTCAGGCCTCGTCCGGATCCCAATGAAGGAAGTTATTAAAGATAGGGGTGAAAATTGAAACCTCGTCTCACCCCATAAATGGAAAGCATTGCAGAGAGAAGCCATGAAGGCATACTGTCCAATCGAAGTTTCATCCTGGACGATTTTTCCTGCAAAACTCATAACTGATCCAGGCTCACGTCTGACATGAGAAGACCTGCACAGTCTGACAGAGCGTGCATCGAATGGAAACTTTGAATGCAGGGGCCCGATCATGCTCCTGGTGGTTGCAACAATTCTCAGTATATGTATGCAGTTTTGATATTTTGTCAGTGTGGAATGGTTGAGCTAGGCTCCCTGCTATTGTAATATTTTTATGAAGAACATTGGTTCTCTGGTTATGTATTTGTTTTTAAGACATATTGGTTAATATAAGTAAGCTTTATTGCTCCATATTATTTGCCTCTGATACTGAGATATTTCATGAATGACCTATTCACATGAATTGTTGTAACTGTATTATGATGAATGTTTGATTATAATGTTGTTATAATTTCTTTCAGTTTCCTTGAAATTTGAATCCAAGAGGATCTTGTGTTTGAGTTTTTCCTCCTTAGGCTGCTTGAAGACTTGATGTCCATAGAAAATCTCTACACTCTCCTCACCAAAGTCTTCCATCTATTCACCCTTACTCCAACTTACTGACTGAAGTTGATTCCAGACCTCAAATGTTTGTGCATGCTAGTCCAGATTTCTAAGTTAGAACGTTATTATCATTGAGTCTGCGCCCATTTGACCTCTTTAAAACCAACCTGTGACATATAAACTAATGGGCACTGGTATTACCTTCAAGTCAATCTGAAGGTGACTTCTAGTGCTAACAATAGGGATCAAATCCTAGAATGTAGGAATATGACTAGAGTTTGGAAATCTGTGTTTTCCTGTTTTAGTCACTTTCTTTGGAGATATATTATGACGATATGGAAATTTATTTTTGGAAAGTGAGAGAGGTTTTTCACAAGAACGAGTTCCCATTCAAAAACCTCTCTCAGGTTTCCAAAATCTATTTTTATTTGGGAGATATAGGTCAATCTTTGAGCAACATATTTCCATAAATTTTATACTATGTTTTTTCTAGCCACCTCACAAATTCGGATTTGTGTTGGATATCTTCAACAAACTAAAGATAGATGAAGAGGTTATGAGATCCATCTATTTTGGATCTAGATGCATGTAATCTCTCTATAAAGAGGACCAAAGGGAGGAGCCAAATGATCCGAAAACAGATCTAGAAGCCTGATAGGGCTTGAAAAATGCTCAAAAATGAAAGTGCTCAGAATGCGACGAAACCTGTGCCATTGCGTCTGTCTCGTCTTCCTGATTCCGTTGGTATATTTAATTCGTCAAACGGAGTCTGTATGGAGGAGATATCGCGTTCTGTCCGAAAAGACAAACAGGCAAAAAAGGGGATGACTGTACAGTCCGTACAGTCCACGTGGCACGTCCGTACAGCTGACGTGGCATGTCTGTACGGTGACGTGGCGGTACCAGAATATGACACGTGGTAGCATCGGATGATGACACGTGGCAGCACCGAAAGGTGACACGTGGCAGGTGGATTTGACTGATTTGACGTACGATTGGACCAGTACGGAGGTGACACGTGTCACCACTGACAGGGTGACACGTGGCAGGATGACGTCAGCATGATAACGTGGTAGCTGACGCGGCAAGTGACTAGGTTGTACGGCAGAAACACGTGGCAGCATGACAGTCTGATAGGTGGCGTACGACGGGCTGATGTGGCACACACGTGGGCCAATCATAGGCTGACACGTGGCATTTTCCAATTGGTTGGTAAGGGTGCCACGTGGCCTAGTCAAGGGCTGCCACGTGGCACCCCATTATTGGTTGATCGGTTCAATGTTATAAAAGTTGGTTTGGTGGCGCTAGGGGTCGAACCCGCGACCTCCGGGCGGGCAACGGACTATGGACGTCAGGCTAACTGGGCCGCCGGCGGGTGTTTCTTGTAATGGAATCGGCCGAAATAGTATTTAAATTGCAATAAAGTTCAAACCGTCGGGAAAAAGGGCTGGGGCACAGCCCCAGCCCTCGGCAAATATGACCGGGAAATAGAACCAAGGCGCGGGGATTATACCAACGGCGTGCGGTTATATAACCAACAGCCCGTGGCCATATGGCCACGCATTACGCTAATAGAACCGGTTGCTGCGAGAATTAAGGGGCTAGCGCGTAGCCCACGGGCTAGCGCTTAGCCCAAAATACCCATGTGACCGAGTAAAGGGGGCCGCACCCGGGATTTGGGGGCTGCGGGCCAAAAACTTTATGTTAGTGGGTTTTTAAACAAAAATTTGGTTTTTACAATTAAATATGCCTATTCTTAGCAGATTTACTCCATTTTTGGGGGATATTGGGCATTTTTGGAGGCCAGATTCTTGGAGGAAGTTGGGGATGTGAAACCAACTCCAATGCTATATAAACCAGGCCTGTTTGAGGCCAATGGGCAGTCATTCAGAGCAGAGTTATGCTGGAGGAAAGCCAAGCCAAAGTCAATTTGATGCAGGGAAGCCTTTGAGGTGGATACGCTGTCGGATCGTTTTTGGGAGCTTGGAGCATCAGTTTTGCATGCCGTTTCTTTTGCAGGGTTCTTGAGATCTGGGACAACAAGACCAGATTAGTCTTGTAGCCTTTGGGCATTGCTGAGATGTAATTTTGAGCACTTGAGCAGAAATAAAGAAGCCTCCCCCACAGGAAAAAGGCCCGGAGACGTAGGCAAACATTGTGCCGAACTC
>JASDQU010439923.1:32853-50801 GCA_032191745.1 Picea mariana | reverse complement strand
GATGATGTTGTCCTCTTTCTCTCGCATGATGCTGCTGAAGAATACCCTTATTAAGGGGGAGTGTTGAAATATTGTAATTGGAAAGAGTATTCTTATTATTATTGATATATTATTCATAGGATCAATCCCCATTGTGGATTGATCATGTTGGTTATTGTAATAGGACCAAATCCCCTTTTGCGGATTGGTCAACAGAGAATTATAATAGGAAGAATAAGAAGTCGGCCCTAGTAGTTAAGAAGAAGACCCAGAAATATAATAAAGGTGGGTTTACCCACCCAGATTGAGAAGTCGGCCCTGCCAATGAAGAGACACTTTAGACATTCCAGAACTTGTATAAATAAAGGAGGCTAGCGCCTCATTTAAACATAACTCACTTGCTCAGTTTGAGAGAAAAGTTCTGATCTAATACTGGCAAAGGAGAGAGAGAGTGGCACATATCTTGGAGAGGACTTTCTGTTTTAGCATAGAGATCTCTTAGCATTGTATTGGCTATCTATATTAAGGAATTTTTGCTGGGTTTTCTTCCCCTAGAGGGTTTCTCAAGATAAATGTTGTGTCTCTTGTGATTGTGTATTTCTCAGTGATCTTGGATTATGCTATTGTTATCTAATGAAATGAAAACATCTATAATAATGGCTTAAACATTAACAGTTATGGGATGTGGTCCCATACATTGAGGGTTTTCTTACCTACCCAAACCTATATATAGATTATCTATAGATCCATCTACCACGTATCTCAATGGAGCTATGTTCAATGTGTTAAGTGCTAATGGTGTCTATCAACAACACCAATAAGGAACATAAGGCACTCTAACTAGAAAATCAAGCTATGTTTTTGCATTCAAACATTAAATTATAACAAGAAAACCCACCATTTAAATGTAGATTGTTCGACACTTGTACAATGTTGTATACTCATAGATAACTTGCAAAATAAATCATCATTGCTAGCTGAAAAAACAAATTAAGTAAGTGGGTCGATGCCTAGAGGGCATGAGGACCCAATAATGATGGCAAAGTATAATCTAGAGAATGGTATGCGGGTAGGCTAAATTATGGAGCATACAATGGACCAAGTGAACCTCGATCCGAGGTTGCCTCTATTGTAGGACATCAATCTCAGACACAAGGTTTTGTGGGCACACCAATAATATGATAGATATGTTGGGCTACAATAAAACCCACAAATTGTTTGCAATACCAAGTCTCCAATTGCATAAACATTGCCAATTACCACATTGCAAAGTGATGGACACCATCATATGAGACACCCCTACAGATAGTTTATTTTTATGAAATTTTAATAACATTAAATTAGTACTATCCCTTACAAGCACTTTTAATCGAAGGTAGTTTATTTTTATGTATAATTAAATTTTTGTTACTTAAAAATAAATTGTTAGTGGTTTGATAGGGGTAAATTTCCACTTTTATCAACCGTTTTTAAGTTTGGAGTTTGTAATTTGTAACAAAACAATTTTAAGTTTTATCTTAAATTGTTTTTAATTGAAGAGTATGTAATTTGTAAGGAAAATAATTAAGTTACATTTTAAGATTAAAAAAGTTTCAATGAAGACTACATTTCTAAGTAAGTGAATATTTCATAAAAATAATTGTTAAATCTATTTGTAATAATATCATATATTTATAAGTAATAGTGTATTAAAAAAAAAATAATATGGTAATTGGTAATTAGTTGGAGTGATCTAGGCTAGATTTGGTATTAAATTTTCTAGTTGTTAATATATCCAACAATGCACAAGTCATATATAACAATAACTTGTGACTTAGAAAGAGATTTTTACTAAGAGGAACTATATTTGAGGGGAATCTACCCTTCTATCCTTACAAGATATACTAATAATTTGTGACTTAGCAAGGACTGGGGGGCATCTACCCTTCTAGCATTATCACAAGGGACCAACATGTCATTCAGGGGAATTGAACTTGGATGGTATAACAAACATGTGATCCGAATTTGATCATTGTATTATTTCTCATCTATCTCAATTCTTTCAGAGTGGAAAGAATTGGAGCAATCAACTTGCAAGGTCAATTTAGTGGAAGGTCCCAATTGTGAAAATTGGGGTCTGGAACCTTCTAGATCCATTTTGAGGCATAAACCGATATTTTTTGGGGTTTTATTGTCCAAAAATTTTGCACACCCCCTTGATGATGTTCTACACTTTGATACTTTTCCAACAGTGCATATTGTGCATCGATCTAAGTTCGTATGCAAAATTTATGCCTCTTGAAAGTTTACCTATCGTGTTGACCACCATGGTACAGGAGGATTCCCTGTTGCAAGGACATAAACTAGTGGTTGATGATTTTGGAGGAAACATGTTGCAAGGATATATTTTTATTAGTTGTTGGTTGTATGATTTTGGAGGAAACATGTTGTTGCTACAATATTTCTTCTTATTAAAAAAAATAAGGGATGTCTCTTTGAGTGGCTTATTGTTGTTCCATATATATTTTTTGAGTGCATTAATTGTACATTGGAGTGAGGGTTCTTAACAAAGTTGAGAATCAACCAATAGATTGTGAGAGTGAATTTATTTTTTTTCCAAAGCCTATTTAAATATGGGTATCTTTGATTTTTTTTTTAAGATATTGCAAGGAACACATGATCATCTTCGTATGGAGATTGTTGCCTTGTGAAGCACTATTGTAGTTGCAAAAACAAAATGGAGGATTGAAGAAGAAAATTGTTGGATTGGAGCAAGCCAATATCTTACTGGAGAATGAAGGTGCCTTCTTGCAGAACTCTATTGGTGATCTTCTTGAGGAAGCCACTTCCCTTTGGATAGATAATGTTTGATTATTTGATGAATAGTAGGATTTGAAAAAATATTATGATCTTTTTCCATTGTAAATGGTAGAAAAAGATGAGAGTAATTAAGGATTGTAGGATTGCAAATAGAGTCTTGAAGTAGAATCCAGTCAACTACAAATTGATGTCGTGAATAAGTCTAGTGGCATGTGTGAAAACCCATCTCCAATTACTTATTCTATCGATGATGATGGTTTTGTTGATATTTCTTATCACCTTGTTGATTGTAAGAAGGATGATGTTGACAATTTGGAATCTTCTCATGCCTTGTTGGTTACTATGTTGAGTTTTCCTAAAGATTTGAGATACATACTATAGGTATTGGGTCTTTATGGTTGAGTAACATAGGTTATACCATAGGTGGACTTGGGAAGAGTGGGCATGGTATTGTTGTTCCAATTAGTATTCAGTTAAGACCACCTAGAGTAGGTCTTGTAAATGATTGGAGTTAGTCAACAAATAGAAGTGGTTTTACATCCAATATTTTCATGTTTTTTTATAGGTGGACATCATTCAACTGAGTTGCAAGGACATAAACTAGTGGTTGATGATTCTAATGAGTTAACTAAAGATTTGGTCCATATGTCAAATTTGGAAACTGTTGACATTGTTAATCATGTATAGGGTTAATTAGTTGTTTGATGTTGGAATGTTGGGGTATGTAAAGATTGGTTTATTCTTGCATACTAGTGTGCAATTAAAAAGGAATGTCAATTTCCAGTTATAAAGGATACCAACAGAGATGTCAATTGAGTATTTTTATGTGCCACAACCAGAATTGATTTGATGACGGATAGATCCCATGAGATTTTTCTTTGACAAAAATTGTTTACATGATGGACAAACCTTACTTACTTGTTATGTATTTGGTTTGTCTTATTGTCTACTTGACTTATCAATTGGGACTATTTGGACATTAGTTTGGAACCATGGAACCATGTTAGTTTTGATCTTGTTTGCATATTCTCTTGTTTGTAACAATGGTGCACAATTTGTTTCACTAATTTCAAAGTAGATTGGGTGGATAATCTCATAGAGGTGTCAGTTATTTAGATTTTATTTCGGAGGGTGTAATTGTATCTTGGATTGATCAGTATGATTGTTGTTCAGAGGTTGTTATTTGGAGGTGGTAGTGTTTCTTTATAGTACATGGTTGGATTAGTTTACTTGAGTATCAACATTTGTAGTCCCTATCAAATTAAGGGGGGATTGTTATTTGATTTGGTTATAATTTGATTTATCCTCCAAGTTGAGTTTATGGGGGGGTGTTGGACCCTATGGTTCTCATTGGAAACTCACATTTTTGGAATATATAGTTGATTGTGAAGAGGGAGTGAATCGAGTAACAGATCTCACTAGGTAGATGTAGTTGATTAAGTCCACTTTGATCTTATAAATCCACATTATATGAATGGTTAGTAAATATGGTCCCATACATTAAGGGTTTGGTTACTATGTCCACTTTGATCTTATAGATACACATTATATGTATGGTTATGAGATGTGGTCCCATACATTGAGGGTTTTCTTACCTACCCAAACCTATATATAGATTATCTATAGATCCATCTACTACGTATCTCTATGAAGCTATGTTCAATGTGTTAAGTGCTAATGGTGTCTATAGACATCACCAATAAGGAACATAAGGCACTCTAACTAGAAAATCAAGTTATGTTTTTGCATTCAAACATTAAATTATAACAAGAAAACCCACCATTTAAATGTAGATTGTTCGACACTTGTACAATGTTGTATACTCAGAGATAACTTGCAAAATAAATCATCATTGCTAGCTACAAAAACAAATTAAGCAAGTGGGTCGATGCCTAGAGGGCACGAGGACTCAATAATGATGGAAAAGTATAATCTAGAGAATGGTATGCGGGTAGGGTAAATTATGGAGCATACAATGGATCAAGTGAACCTCGATCCGAGGTTGCCTCTATTGTAGGACATCAATCTCAGACACGATGTTTTGTGGGCACACCAATAATATGAGAGATATGTTGGGCTACAATAAAACCCACAAATTGTTTGCAATACCAAGTCTCCAATTGCATTAACATTGCCAATTACCACATTGCAAAGTGATGGACACCATCATATGAGACACCCCTACAGATAGTTTATTTTTATGAAATTTTAATAACATTAAATTAGTACTATCCCTTACAAGAACTTTTAATCGAAGGTAGTTTATTTTTATGTATAATTAAATTTTTGTTACTTAAAAATATTTTGTTAGTGGTTTGATAGGGGTAAATTTCCACTTTTATCAACCGTTTTTAAGTTTTTAAGTTTGGAGTTTGTAATTTGTAACAAAACAATTTTAAGTTTTATCTTAAATTGTTTTTAATTGAAGAGCATGCAATTTGTAAGGAAAATAATTAAGTTACATTTTAAGATAAAAAAAAGTTTCAATCAAGACTATATTTCTAAGTGAATATTCCATCAAAATAATTGTTAAATCTATTTGTAATAATATCATATATTTATAAGTAATAGTTTATTAAAAAAATAAAAATAAACTATGGTAATTGGTAATTAGTTGGAATGATCTAGGCTATATTTGGTATTAAATTTTCTAGTTGTTAATATATCCAACAATGCACAAGCCATATATAACAATAACTTGTGACTTAGCAAGAGTTTTTTACTAAGAGGAACTATATTTGAGGGGAATCTACCCTTCTATCCTTACAAGATATACCAATAATTTGTGACTTAGCAAGGACTGGGGGGCATCTACCCTTCTAGCATTATCACAAGGGACCAACATGTCATTCAGGGGAATTGAACTTGGATGGTATAACAAACATGTGATCCGAATTGGATCATTGTATTATTTCTCATCTATCTCAATTCTTTCAGAGTGGAAAGAACTGGAGCAATCAACTTGCAAGGTCATTTTAGTGGTAGGTCCCAGTTGTGAAAATTGGGGTCTGGAACCTTCCAGATCCATTTTGAGGCATAAACCGATATTTTTTGGGGTTTTATTGTCCAAAAATTTTGCACACCCCCTTGACGATGTTCTACACTTTGATACTTTTCCAACAGTGCATATTGTGCATCGATCTGAGTTCGTATGCAAAATTTATGCCTCTTGCAAGTTGACCTATCGTGTTGACCACCATAGTACAAGAGGATGCCATGTCAGCCCCCATTACTCATGCATATGGGGCTAGCTACATGAATAATTTCAAAAATATTCTAGAAGGTTCAAACCCTACCACAATCGAGGGTTGAGGAAGTTGAAAACCTACCCCTAGATGGTTATCAAACTATGTTAAATACTAGGTCACTGGGAGGAGAAGGGGTACCATTCTATGTTATTTTATTTTGTTCCATAACATAGTAGAAAAAATGGGAGTGGGAAATTAGAGAGCATAACACAAGGGGGTTAATGTTTTGTAGCATCTTAATAAGCCACATGTCTCAAGTAACTCCATAGAGAGTGCCTTCTCCTTTGTACTTTCATTATTTCCATACCAGAGAAAAGAGACCAGAGCAACCTAAACAATTTTTTATGTTGTGGATGGTGTGTGATTGTACTTTACTATTCTCTATTTTTCACATTTTATCTATTTCATGCATAACCAGAAAATCATTAACTAAATATTCCGGAATCTAAAGGAATTTAACCTTCATAGTGTAGATTTCAGTTTTATTTATCAGATCTGTTAAGTTCTTTTGAGCATTGGTTGCATTATTATGATTTGAATATTGCTCAATTATTAGAGAGCTCTTTTTAGCAAATACTGATTCAAGATTGGTGATGCCATTGTTGTATACCAAATGTTATCTCTATCTCTTGGTTACATTATGTTTGGTATAGCATTTGTTTGGGTTGAACATTGAAGGTAGAGCCTATTTCTACTAATTTTATATTGTTCAACACTTATTGTTGTAGAATCATAAACTAGTCTTGCATTATTTGTTTTGGAGGATATATTTTTATTATTTGTTGGTTGTATGATTTTGGAGGAAACATGTTGTTGCTACAATATTTCTTCTTGTTAAAAAAAGGGATGTTTCTCTTTGAGTGGCTTATTGTTGTGCTGGTATATTTTTTTTGAGTGCATCAACTGCACATTGGAATGAGTGTTCTTAACAAAGTTGAGAATCAATCAATAGATTGTGATAATGAATTTAATTTTTTTTCAAAGCCTAGTTAAATGTAAGTATCTTTGATTTGTTTTTAAAGATATTGAATGGAGCACATGATCATCTTCATATGGAGATAGTATCCTTGTGAAGTTCTAGTGTAGTTGCAAATATTAAATGGAGGATTGAAGAATGATTTTTTTGGATTGGAGCAAGCCAATATCCAACTAGAGAATGAGGGTGCCTTCTTACATGACTCTATTGATGATATTCTTGAGGAAGCCACTTCCCTTTAAGTAGATAATGTTTGATTATTTGATGAATACTAGGATTTGAAGAAATATTATGATATTTTTGACCCCTCATAAAATTAAGTAAATGATTAAAGTTTTGACTGCCCAGTATACCAATGTATATGTAATGTTCATAATCTTATATTTCCAACGAGTCCTCCTGGGAAATATTTCAATTTATGGATCTCAAGATATGAACTCGTGAAGTCGAGGTACCAAGAAGATTTATCAGCAAAACATAAAACTATTGTTGATTGTTCTTTCAATTTATGAGAAAATTCTGGCCCATTTCAGCCCTTGAAACTTGTTCCATCATCCTCCTCGTCAAATTACCTTTCCAATGAGGTATAATTTGTCCAAATACGTCACCCATATATCAATATATGGCCTCCAGAACATCAAGACTCAACAATCATTGATCAATTTCCATGGGTCAATCCTGGCCCTTGATCTTATTTCACCTCTTATTTTGAAAAAAATGAATTTTCTTCATAATGTATATCCCAAATGCATGGGGATATTGTATTTTGAAGTGTTTATAATGTAAATTCAACCATGCCTTTAATGTGACGCACAAAGATATTATGGAGACTTGGAGTTTGACCCCTTAGAAAATTGAGTAAATGATTAAAATTTTGACTACCCAGTCATCATTCATCTAATTCCCAGTCAACACCTAGTGGCATCCTCATAATCGCCTAGTCAACAATGAGTCAGTATACACATCATCGCCATGTGTCGCTATGTGATAGTTTACCAAGAGCTTCCATATGTCACCACCTGATTGGCTGTCAGATGTCATGGTTTCATTCACGACCATGTATTGGTTAGTAGAGTTTCTATGTGATGAATAGTTTTCTTCCATGTGGACGGATTTAATTGGTTGGTAGTTCTTGGAGTTTTTTTTAAATAAAAGTTAAAAGTTGGGAAAGGTGGGATGGAAGAGAGTAAGGAAAGGGTAGTGTAGGGGGAGGGGAAAAATGAGGGTAGCGAAAGTTAGGAGTTGAGGTAGGGTGACGTTGGGTGGGGGGGAGTGGGGGATGAGTGTGGTGGAGTGAGGGGGTCGCAGGATGGAGGGATAAGGGGGAGGGATATGTATCCGACCCCATGGACCTACGCTGGTGTGGAGAGAATGGAGGGGAGTGGGTTTAACAAATTGGCTAAGTGATGTGGAGAGGGCGGACAAAGAGATGGAGGGATAAGGGATTGAGGAGGAGCGCAAGTCCATCCATCTGATGGAGGGAGGAAATATTCTAAGTATGGAGTAGGGGAAATAAAGGGAGAGGAGAGTGGAGAGAAAAGGAGGTGAGGAAGAGGGGTGGAAAAATTTGGAAAACATCTAAGTGTTGGAATAAGGGGGATTAAGGAAGGAGAGATAAGGATGGGCTTGGAGAGTTAAGGAGATAAAAAAATTCCAAATGTTGAATAGAGTGTAAGGGAGGAACTAAGAGAAGAGAAAGAAAAAAAANAAATTGGACGTGGTTCCAAAAATTAGACATGGTTCCAAGAAATGGTATGGTTCCATGAGAATTATCATAGTTTCAAGAATTATTTGGTCCAAGAAAAAATATATTTTCCACATGTTAAGGAAGCACTATTTTTATGGTTTGACTAAAACTTGGATATATTGAGCATATGAACTTGGATTTTTAATTTGAAAAATGCATGACAAAGTTGAAACTAAGGGATATGGAATGAACTTACAATAGTTCAAAATTTTTCTTCTTCTAATGTCAATTTTAATTATTATTCCGGGAGTGGGAAAATAGAGGTGACTAATTTTTTATCAACAACTGGATCCAACTGCGGGATAGTGACCCCCTGTGGGTCGCTGAGAAAACTAGAATTTGAAGACCATCTGCCTTCTCCATTGGGATATGGAGCCATCTTTGAAATGGATTTTTGTAATTATTCCTCCAAGGAGTTATCTTCAAATATTGTCTCCACTTATCAATTGATTTATTATGCAGAACTTTAACTGAAAAAGTAAACTATGTACAGAGAAAATTTACCTCCCTATCTTACTTGAAAGAAAGGGAAACTTTTAGGTGTAGGTAGACTTCCAATGGATCCATTCAAGCATGCATCTAATTTGTGGAATGAAATCTAGAACCGAGGAACATATTGGAGCTTGTACCAATGAGTCAGGGGCACTCTCAATGTGCGTTGGAGTAAAAATAAACTAGATATGCAGAGAATATGATTGCATTGCTTGGTGAACAATGCTTTGGAACCATAATTCAATGAAATCAACTCTTGGTTTCTCAAGATCGTTGCTATCGTTGATTGGAGAAGGAATTTATAATGTTAACGTACTTTCATATTTCTCCTTATCACTAACCAGATCCAATATTTTTGATTCACTAGTGATGTCTTGAAAACATCCTTCCTTTACACAATGGTAATCTTGCTCATTATTGTTCTCAAGATTCATTTCTTCTACCAATTTTTTTTTATGCCGATGCTCTTTTGACTTTTCATCATTTGTTGCAAGTTTGAAATATTCTTGTGCATTTGGTGGAGGCTTCTCAATTTCATTTTCAATCTTTTTTCTTTAAACATCTTCATATGGAGTATATGAGAGGCTAAAATCTTTATTATATTGTGTCCATATGGGAGAGCGTGGGTGGGAAGCAACATTGAAATCATCAACATAAACATATGGGATGGAATTTCCAACAAATAAAGTTTCCAACATTGTTATCGGACAAATAGGTAAGTGCAAACACAAATTGATCTCCCTAACTTCAACAATAAGTTAGAACAAAACAAGATAGAATATAAAACTTTCCCTAACTTTTAACTATCAAGCATACTAACTAACAAGAGATAAATGCCATACCTTTTAAATGTCATTTGTCCTTGCTAGTGTCATCCTCACTCCATTCCAAGGCTTATGGGATGTTGAACCTATAAAAAGACATAATCCAACAAAGTGAAAGCAATGTTGTATACTCAACAAAACCTATGTATGTGATCAAGGAGTCATCCAATAAAATAAGACCAATTTATGGGAAATACATAAATTACTGTATTATAAATATGAAAAGGAGAATACAACCGATGGCTTGCTGTTGTAAGGTCCCTTCCAATAGTTCCTTTCTTCCCACACACTTCTTCTCCATGAATCATGAGACTGTAGATTTGAAATTCACTCACAATGTCAACTTGGAAAAGTGAAACTCAAAGCCAACATACAAGCTACAAAAACTCCAAGCTACAAAACTCAAGAACTAGCCATTCCAAAAAACTAGATTCCCCATGAGAAATATTCTACTTTTATAAGCTAAAAAGGATAGGGTGAGGAGGTTAGGATGATCCCACTAGAATGGGGATGCAATTCAGATCCAAACTGTTTGGAGGCCACCTCATCCTCGAACCTTATATTCTAGAAACATCAGGAAGATGCTCTTTTTTCTTTGTAAAAAAGATTGTCGCACCCTTAGAACTAAGAAAACTGTGACAACGTCCCAGGCCACTGTGGTGCAACCTGCGACAATCCTAAATTGTCACACCCTTAACACTGAGCAAGGTACGATGATCCCCTTTTTATAAGGTTTTTTTAAATGAAAAGATAATTTTCATCTTTTTGGGAAAATATATCTTCATTCTTCTTCAGGAATTAAGGCCATTGATCCTTCTAAAGACAAAGGATAGTTGTACATCATTAACGATCATGAGGGTGAAAAAAATAATGTATAACAGTAAGATCCCCAAAGTATGAAGTTAGAACAGAGTGATAACTGAAATACTTTTTCGAGTGTGTGTAGGGGACAAGGAACACGTTAGTCGGAAACCTGCCAACAAATAAGGAAATACAATACAATAATATATCATCACTGAGGTAGGCATTCCCATACTCAGAATACAAATGAATCAAAGCATAAATTATGACATGCAAAGATCCATGTCAAGTAAGATAGGTCATGGCCACCAAACATACACTGTGGATCCATGCCATTATGAATCAAATATGAACATAGCCACCAAAAATACACTGTGGATCTATGTGTTAAAGACTCAAATTTGAACATAGCCACGAGACACACATTGTGGATCTATGCAACAATACAATATGAATGTACTCCAACGCAACCTGAATTTGTTAGAAAATATCTTGAGTCTTCATATCCATCACTCTATAGTACGAATCTAACCATGCAAATACATGTGTTGAAGTCGAACATGGTAGAAACCACTTGATTACTGGTCATTAGTGTATATCATTAAAAAGTGTGAGGGAAATCACCATTAATGTCAATGAATCCCAAGTTACTCTAGTACAATCCAACAAATGTGAATTAATGAGTTGAAGTCGAACACTCGGTGGAATCTCCTAATCAGGGGTCAATAATGAAAAACCACTGTCGAAAGCGAGGAAACTTGCCATTGAGGCATGCAAGTTCCAAGGTACCAATTAATTTCTAAGTCTAATTCCTGGATAATGAGTTGAAGTCGACAGGAATAAAATCATCATAGGAGGGCTTTAATGTATCCCCCATCAATGACACAAAATGGGTAAAAATATTTGAAGTATATCATAGTAATGAGTGATTCAGGACTGACTCATGGATGGAAGACACAATAAAAGTCTTAAGGACTGTAGAAATGGTTGATGCAATAGAAGGATTTATGGGTTGAACTTCTCTTTGAACATATTGACGACACGCCAACTATCTTGGAAATATTGACTCAACAACAGGGATCACAGACTAATTTGTAATCTTATAAAGGAGTATGATCAAGAGACAAGCGAATTTTCCAACCTAGACACAAAGTGAGTGAAAGGGTGTCATGTTAAAAAGAAACTCTTCCATAGAATACAGGTTTATATACATTTCTTTCCCAATTCCCCCCCACCATTTTTGGTGAGTACCTCTTTATTTTCACACAAGCTTGAGGAGGATAACATGTTCTTGAACTGTAAGCTCATCTTTCGGATTAGTCCCTCAGAGTATGTTTAATGAACACTAGGAAGGAGTGGTTCGGTTCCATATGGGCGTTTCAATGTTTGTTTTACGAGTCCAAAGGAAGTAAACTCATTGGTTTTTCATATTTAGAGTGTCTGAAAAAAACTTAAAGGAAACTCCAAAATGTCCTTTTTCATAAATTAATTTGATGAGACCGAAAAAGAGATAAAATACTGCTCAATAGATTCTTTTTTCAAATACTTTAACGAGCGTGAAAAGAACAAGATTGATCAACAATATTTTCATGTTTAGAGAGTATGAAAAGACCTTAAAGGGAACTCCAGGGGGTTCCTTTTTCGTATAACCTTTATGAGTTCGAAAAAGTGATAAAATTTTACTCAATTACATTCTCAGGTATTTATGAGCATGAGAAATAACAAATACTAAGCTCGGGATTGTTTTCATTTTTACGCAAGATTAAAATGAAACAAAAATATGCTTGGGATAGATTTGATTTTTACACAATATTAAAACTAAACAAAACTATGCTTGGACCTGGTTTCATTTTTACACAAGGTTGAACCAGAGGAAACTATTCTTGTGAATTCCCAATGCATTATCCAGGGATGGTTGCTAATTTTCCCCTAGCTTAAGAAGATAGTGACTTAACTTCAACATGAAGTCCGGAGGCTGTAAGCAAATGCCCCCCATGCTTTGTTTCATCCAACTGCAAAGGAGAATGAAATGAAGATTCAAATTCTAGACGAAGGACTTGACTCAAACAGAGAGGGGGAACAAATCTATTTCATTTTTTAATGAGCTTGACAAAGGAATATGAACTATGCTCGAGACAAGTTGTTTTATTTTTTAACGAGCTTGACACATGAGAAGAACTATGCTCGTAACCTCTATTTAATTTTTTAATGAGGTTTCCACAGAGATGCAAAATCTATCCTCATAGTTGGTTTCATTTTTTAATTAGCTTTAAATAAAAAAACTATGCTCAAGGTAGGTGGTTTCATTTTTTACACAAGCTTGAAACTAGAAAAACTATGCTCGAAAATCTAGGTTCAATCCCTAGACCTCTGTTTTATTTTTGAACGATCTTGAAACAGAAGAAGAACTATGCTCGTAACCTTTGTTTCATTTTTTAACGAGGTTTCCAAAAAGACGAAAAAACTATCCTTGTAAGCTATATTTCATTTTTTAAAAACGTTTCCACAAAGATGCAAAACTATCCTCATAGTTGGTTTAATTTTTTAATGAGCTTGAAATTAGAAAACCATGCTCAAGACTACTCTTCTTAATCATGGCTTCCAAGAGGAAAATTCTATGGAAGGACACCATGTCAAGGGACAAAAATTGGTCATGGATTCCAAGAGATATTCGTTTGATGGAAGAAACACACTTTGGAAGGAACACATGTCGAGGACCATGATAGGGGTAAGGAGATCAGGCTCTAAAAGCCCTATCGAAGAGATCACCATGCCAAATATCGGATCCAAGTCATAAGAGACTGAACTTACAATGAGAGGCTCATCTGCATCGACATCTGAAGACATGAGAGACAACACCACATAATTGACCTGTGGCAGGGGTGATACTGTCTGCATATAAGAACCGTTTAGGGAGGTCATTGAGTTGATGGTCAAGTTAGGGCCAACAAATGAATGTTGATCAATAATCACAATTCTTCCATCTTGATGGAAAGATATCACATGAAAAAGAGTGGAGACAATAGATTTCATGGCACAGACATAATCTTGTCCAAGGAGTAAATCAAAATCCAAGGGGTCTTGGACTACCATGACGTCAATAAAGACAATTTTCCCTCCCAAAGTTATGGGAAACTGAGGAAGGGTCCCTAAAGGTTGACCGGTTCTTCTATTAAAAGATAACATATTCTTCATAACCGACACAAGTTGAGGATAACCCAAATCTTGCTAAGAAATAGAGGACAAAATACTAATAGATGCACCTTTGTCTATCGGTGTGTGAGGAACGTCCCGACCACAAACTTGTATTGTAATATTGAAAGGAATGTGAGAAGGAAGACGAGGTCTAGTTAGCACACCCCAATAAAAAAGGATGACCTCATTACTTGGAGGGGGTTCCACGGGAGAAGGAATACCCCCTAGAATGGTAGTGTCTGTATCAACAAGAAAAATGTGGGTAGTATCAATTTTACTCTCTAGCAAGAGAGTAGGATCGACTGATGATGAGATTAGATCGACCACTTGGGTTTCATTCTCCAAGGGGAGAATGAGATCAATGACTGGAAATGGATCGACTTCTTGGTTTTCACTCTCTAATGGGAGAGTGGGATCAACCGAGGATGGGATCAGATCGACCACTTTGTCAGCTGGTTCAACTAAGGACATGACCATATTGATTACCTGATCAATTGATGGAGGGATGGGATTGATCATTCCATCAACTACAGGTGGGTTGAGAGTAAGGATGTGGTAAGCAGCCAGAAGTTGAGGCTGGGAAACAATCATGTCTTCCAATAATTTTGAGGCTTCATCCATATGAGGGCAAAGGTGAGTTTGATGACTCCCTTTGCATAACATACACGGGAAATAGAAAAAAAATATAAGTGTGAAATGGATATATTTCAAGAGAATGTGTGGTTGCAAGAATTGTACGTGGTTCCAAAAATTAGACATGGTTCTAAGAAATGGTGTGGTTCTATGAGAATGATCATGGTTCCAATAATTCTTTGTTCCAACAAAAATTAGCTTTGCCGCATATTAAGGAAGCGCTCAATGCCAATTTGATTAAAACTTGGATATCTTGAGCATACGAACTTAGATTTTGAATATGAAAAATTCCCGATGAAGTTGAGACTAAGAGATATGCAATGAACTTATAATGTTCAAAACAATTCTTCGTATGATGTCAATTTTATTTTATTATTCCGGGAGCGAGAAAATAGTGGTGACCAATTTTTGATCAACAATCTTGTATATAATTAGAGTTAGTCAACAAATAGAAGTAGTTCTACATCCACTAATGTCATGTTTTATTGTAGGTGGATGTCATTTGAATGAGTGTCAGGAATACAAACTAGTGGTTGATGATTCTAATGATTTAACTAAAGACTTGGTTGATATGCTAGATTTGGAAATTGTTTACACTGTTAATCATGTGTAGGGTTAACCTGAACCTTCGATTGAGAGACACCCAATTTTGCACCTTATTTTTCGTCAAAATAGAATTATTTTCCATATCAACATATCATCATAGAGAATGAAGGAGTGTGTCTAGGGATCGACATGCTTGAAATGGTGGAAGTACTTCTTACATGTCTTTGTAGAAGTGGTGCGAGAGACAAAATTTTGGCCCATTTCCAACTACCAAGACGAGTGTGGATTGATATTGGTCATGGAAGAATTTGAACATGTGCTTGTGGAATTCCTACAAATGGATATCTTTCATTGTCCAGCAATACAATTCTACTATTTATGCATGTTGATCCACAGTAATGGTTAATTGAGGTTTGATCGATTGTATCAATCCACTAAGTTTTGACTAAAGATTTTGTGAAACAATGATGTGTTTGACATGTTTTTCTTATGATTTATATTGCATTGATCTCTCGTCCTATTTAAATGGGGATGATATTGATGTTTATTAATGAGTAAACCCAACTTGATATGTCTAGTTGATTGATAGACTAAGACTTTCTATTAAGACCAATTGAACTATGCTTGTCTAAGTTGTTTAATGTTGGAATGTTGGGGTATGTAAATATTGATTTATTCTTGCATACTAGTGTGGAGTTAAAAAGGAGTGTCAATTATATTTGTTCTCAGACTTATGTGATCATTAATGTTTTGGTGAGAGCAATCTTCCAGATCCATCACATAATCCTTTATTTAATATACTTTGTTATTCTTTATTTAATATAATTCTTAATATCTTTATTTATCAATTATTAATATACATTTCATCTTTATAATTTTTTTTAGATTGTAGTGTCAACCCTTCTAATTTTATACCTTGCTCATTTATTTGTCTTTATTAATTCTCATTTTAGATCACATTTTCTTCATTCATTAATCTTGATGATGATCCACATTGGCCTAGTCTGAAACGTTGATTCAAAATATCTTATGTGATTGTTATAGTCCAAAAATGCTCTACCTATGCATACATGGTATTGGCCTTTCCACTTACATAATTTTCCAAATTACTGTTGAGGCTCCTTCTTTAAAAACCATTTTTTGGAACATGTACTCACACTGCTGAATTGATAGCCTGCGTACACACGCGAGCTGCATACTAGTTAGCTCTCATACATATGTGAGTTGCATGCTAGACAGCCTACGTTTACCTCCAAAAGTTGCAAAAATTATATAATTGCAAGGAATTCAACGGAGTTTATGGGCCATCGAGGGTTTCCCAACCATTTCACCCATTGTAGCTCGTCCCCAAATCGAATAAACATCTTTTTCTAATATAAAAAGAGGTCTTGGGGTCCCATTTACAACAAAAAACAAGAGAACAAGTAAACTCTACCAAAATCCCTTCCCCTTCTTAGTCCAAGTTTTGTATCTCTTTCTGAAAGTTGGACTCAACATTTCCCTCCAACCCTTTCCCTTTTCCCAAGAGATTAGTTGGTTGTGAGAGGAAATCATGGGAATGATGCACTTGGAGCATGTAACAACCCTAGTTAAATAGTTGCCTAAGGTTATCAAGAATAGTTAATTAAATAATTAATTGTCCTAATGTGTATTAGTTAAGTAATGATTAATTATTAATAATATTAATTAATTATTTATTTATTGTTTAATATATGTTGATTAATTAATTAATTGATTACTTAACACATTTAATGACTGGGGTAAAGAATTAAATACTTAATAACTTTTAATTTATTTATTATAAAATTTTACATATGACAGGGGATAGGGTATTGAATGGAGGGATAAGGTAGTAAATGGAGGGATAAGGTGGGTGACATTAAATGAAGGAGGAGGTAGTGAATGGGGAAGGATATGAGGGGGAAGAGTCCTTCGGGAGAGGATTATGAAACTTTGGGGAGAGGAGCATTTTTGGGGGAGAAGGACTGAATTTTCTGCTGAGGATATTTTTTGGTTTGGAGTTTGGGTGAGCTGTTACGGGGGTGCACTAGGTTGCTGGGAGTTTTGGGCTCGGGGGCCAGGAATCCTTACAGAATCTTGGAGCTAGGGAGCCGGATAGGCTGCTCCTAGCTGGCTGGGTGGTTAGTCGGTTTTGGGCAGGGTTTGGTCAGAGCAGCTTGATCAGAGTTTGGGCAGAGCAACAACAAGGACAACTGGGGATTGGGGAATTAGCATCAGAAAAAGGTATGTATTTTAGTGATTATGCTGGGTTATGTGATGGTTATGTAATTTATTAGCATGTTGTTCATAAATTTAAATTTCTGCTGCTTATATGCTGAATAATGAAATTGCTTATTGCTTATACGTCGAATTAATCTTAATTGTTTAAATTTATGAAATTTATTAGGCTTTGTTAAATTAGGTTCTTACACATGGTATCAGAGCTATAGTTTAAAATCTGGGACCAAAGGCCCACAAACCCACCTACCCTCCTGACTCTAGAGGAAAGCTAAGCTAAGTGTCCTATAACCAACCCTGAAAACCTGCCTGAAACCCCCCCTAAAACTTTAAAATCTAGGCCAAGCTCTAGCTCCAGCTCCACCTAACCTGCAAGCCAAGCACACGATTTTTTTTTTTATATATACAGATCTATATACATATAAACAATATGCACAGTAAAATAAATAAATAAAATGAAACGGTATAAT